>JAMWET010006746.1:0-48056 GCA_024036415.1 Prochilodus magdalenae
GCGCTCATCCAAAGAATGCTTTTATGCGGACCGTATAATCAGCTATGCTACTGAATTCACCCATTTACGGACCCACCCAGCTGCCTCATTCACCACTGAGCACCATATAACTCAGCACAACACTGACACAACCAAGCGTTTCCAATCAGCCAATGGGGCGGCTCGTGTTTCCTGCTGTTTAGGGAATTGTCTTGCCTACAAGGACAGTCTCTGAATGGAATGTGTAATAAACACCCATACTGTTGTCGTAATTCTTCCCTCTGAGACACAGACCTGCTACTTATTGACTGTTACTTAATGTGTACTAATTATACTTAAAAATAATAATAAAAAATAATGTATGTTTATATTATTAATGCAGTCTGACACTACAGGACATGTAGGGGGCGATATGACTTCTATTGTTCCATTTAAAAAGAGCTCTAAAATGTGTCATTCTGACAGACTGTAATACCCTACAGGAAGTGTAGGGGGCGATACGACCAACACGTTCATTCTGACAGACTGTAATACACTACAGGAAGCATAGGGGGTGATATGACCCACACGCTCATTCTGACAGACTGTAATACACTACAGGAAGTGTAGGGGGCGATATGACACACACGATCATTCTGACAGACTGTAATACACTACAGGAAGTGTAGGGGGCGATACGACCCACACGCACATTCTGACAGACTGTAATACACTACAGGAAGTGTAGGGGGCGATACGACCCACACGCTTATTCTGACAGACTGTAATACACTACAGGAAGTGTAGGGGGTGATACGACCCACACGACCCACACAGACTGTGCTACACTACGGGAAGTTCTATTGTTCATATTGTTGCTGTCCAAAGAAAGACATATCTCCATTTTTGTTGATTTTTACTTTTATGCCTCATTTGATCACATGAGCTGCCCTTTACACTGGGTGGAAATTTCAGAAAGAATGGACCAACAGAAGTGGCCCACAACCATTTGGAAAGACGTCTGGTTCCACTGACTTCCATTCAAATGAAACAAGGTTTTTGGCCTCTCCTGTAAAGTTGCCATTTTGGAGATACCCGTTTTTCTTTGGACAGCGTCGATATACAAAGTGCTCTATGATGTTAATATTTGGTCATCGGCTTCTACTGTTTCACTGCACCATAAAATACTGGTTATTTGCATTCCTATGAGTGTCTACACTGCCTCGCTACTATTGCATTATCATGTGTACATAAATACACATTTATTATGGTGTTCTGTTAAAACGCTGCGCACTGTAATAAAGGAGGATTTAACTGCAGGGATTATACGTTTAAATATCTCATAAAAAAACACAACTGCTCACGAAGTTGTCATAAACAGGCAGGACATAAAGAGCCATCTGCCAGAACACTAGCGTAGCAGCAGCGGGAACTAATCGCCCAGCGCTGACGGCTTTTCATGTTTGCGTGATGAATATGTATGCGTGTTATTTATGGATTGTGGATATTTGTGCTCTAAACGGCTGCTGTTCCAGCTCCTCCTGCAACTTAACTGCTTCATTAGCTCTTTAGTCTGAGGGTGGCCATGTGTCTCTATAGCCTACAATACCCACAATGCAGCAGATTTATAGCCCTGCAGGGTCACGACCTGCACACTAGGCAGTCCCAGACTGTATAAGGAACAAAGTGATGCTGCTTGAATAAGCTAAACAGATAAAGAGGCCCAGCTAATGCAGATCCACACACTCAGGGTTTCTAGGGTCAGAATGTGGGCTACCGCACACATATTACATATACAATCAGCATCAAAGAACAGCTGCACACAGAGGGCATCCATCAACAGGACTGAAACTTGAGACATGCTAATGATTCAAGTTTAAAGCTCGACCGCCCATGTGACGTAAGCAAGGACGGGACTTGTAGACAGCCAGTGAGCAGTGCTGTCCTCCACGAGTCATCCTGTTAGTGCAGCACCATCGGCAGACGGCTGCACCACGCAGGACTACATGCACACAGACCGTTACCACGACTGTCCTTAACACCACGTCACCGTCACCAAAGACTGCAGTGGTGTCGTACCAGACTGTCATGGAGTGACTCAGAATGGCAGCGGGTCATCTTCAGTGACGAGTCCCGCTTTAGTCTTGGTGGAGACGCCCAACGAATCCGTGTGTGGAGGCTCCGTGGTCAGCACCGAGATGAACGGTTTGTAGTCGCACGTCCAGAAGACCTGGTGTCCCTCCACCTCCACCCCTACCGCACCATCTGCAGGAACTGTGTGTGGATGTTCAAGCTGCATGGGATGGATTATCACAGGACTCCATTAGGAACCTCTACAGTTCCATACCGAGACGTCTGGCGTGTTGGGTTAGCAAACACGGCGGCCCGACGCCATACTGAGAGACAGACTTCTGTATGTGTAGCTCAATAAATATTGATCATATCAGTCTAAACTTATCATCAGTTATTGATCCTGGTCACCTTTACTTTCCTCCCCAACAGCACCGCACTCCCACACCTCCTTCTGGGTGGAGCTGTTCTTGTCATGATGAGTGTATGTTTGCATATATTACTGTTACTGTTACTAATTCATAGCTCTATAACATAGACACATGCAGACCAGCATTAGGGGCCTCCTAGGTTATTTCATCTACCCCCAGATCTACTTTCCCCTTACCCTCCTCCACCCCTACTGCATGTGGGATGATGGCAGGGTTAAGGGTCAGGCAGGTGCAGAGGCTGAGAGAGGCTGAGAGAGGGAGAGAGAGGGAGAGAGAGGGAGGATGGGCTATTCTCTGCGTCTGTTGGTCGCTCAACGATGAGGCCACTTACACACCCACTGTAAGTGGGATTGGATGACACTGTAATTGTATTTGGACGGGTCACTATCAGGGTCACCACCATCAGCAGCACCCAAACACCAACAACAGCCACACCTGCAGTACCGCAGGACTCTGGTGTGATGGACAAAGGTCACATGGTCTGATGAGTCCAGACTGACCCTATTTCAGAGCAATGGGAGCGTCAGAGTAAGAAGGGAAGCCCATGACACGATGATACCTGAATAGTGTCCACTGGACAAGCCTCTGGGGGAGGGGTTATGATCTTGGGGGGCTTCGGTTTGCCAGTTCAAGGCTCAGCAACTTCATGCCATCAAAACCACCCGAATGGCCCATCAATGGATGTGTTCTTCCACCCGATGACACGACGACAGTGAAGGACTGTGGAGGAGAAACTGACCACCACAGAATCCTGACCTTAACCCCCCGGAAGACCACCAGAGATGGCTTTATGCAGTGGTTCAATCCCATCATCATTGCAGGAGCTCTACACTGCGCAGGTATAGGAGTCCCCAAACTTCTGACAGTCGATATGTACTGGGAACAGTACATACATACAGACAGCGAAAACAGTATAGATGGAGATGAGCCTCATGGTCAAAACCTTCCATCATCTTCAAACCTGCATCCAGACACTCAGAGAGCGAGACCACTAGGATGCACACACACACACACACAGTCAGCCAGCGGACAGACAGAGAGACAGCGTGAGAACCTACCTTATCAAACAGAGACTTCCACTGCTGCATGAGAGAGAGAGAGAGAGAGAGAGAGAGAAAGAGAGAGAGAGAGAGAGAGAGAGAGAGAGAGGCAGAGACACAGAGAGAGAGAGAGAGAGAGAGACACAGAGAGAGAGAGAGAGACAGAGAGAGTGCAAGAGAGAGAGAGAGAGAGAGAGAGAAAAAGAGAGTGAGAGAGAGAGAGAGAGAGAGAGGCAGAGAGAGAGAGAGAGAGAGAGAGAGAGGCAGAGAGAGAGAGAGAGAGAAAGAGAGAGAGAGAGACAGCGAGAGAGAGATGGAAGGAGAGAGGGAAGGAGAGAGAGAGAGGGAAGAAGAGAAGGAAGGAGAGAGGCAGAGAGGAAGAAAATAAGAATGAGCAGAAGAAGCATGTGGAAGAAACTGAGAAGGTACTGTAATCTGTATTCTGCTGGTGTACACTAGCTGGCCACTTTATCAGAAACGTCTCGCCTAAAGAGTTTCTAATAAAGTGGCCAGTTAGTGGAGGTACAAGGTGGGTGTTTCCAATAAAGTGGCCAGTTAGTGGAGGTACAAGGTGGGTGTTTCCAGTAAAGTGGCCAGTTAGTGGAGGTACAAGGTGGGTGTTTCCAATAAAGTGGCCAGTAAGCGGAAGTACAGGGTGGGTGTTTCTATTAAAGCGGCCAGTTAGTGCAAATGGAAGGTGGGTGTTTCCAATAAAGTGGCCAGTTAGTGGAAGCACAAGGTGAATGTTTCCAATAAAGTGGCCAGTTAGTGAAAGTACAAGGTGGGTGTTTCTAATAAAGTGGCCAGTTAGTGGAAGCACAAGGTGGGTGTTTCCAATAAACTGGCCAGTTAGTGGAAGCACAAGGTGGGTGTTTCCAATAAAGTGGCCAGTAAGCGGAAGTACAGGGTGGGTGTTTCTATTAAAGTGGCCAGTTAGTGCAAATGGAAGGTGGGTGTTTCCAATAAAGTGGCCAGTAAGCAGACATACAAGGTAAGTGTTTCTAATAAAGTGGCCAGTTAGTGGAGGTACAAGGTGGGTGTTTCCAATAAAGTGGCCAGTTAGTGGAAATGCAAGGTAGGTGTTTCCAATAAAGTGGCCAGGTGTAAGTGTAGAGGTCAGACCCCTGAGATCTCGGCCCTGTAGCGGGTCTAACCTCTGCTGAACTGTCCAGAAGAGTGAAGGGGCTACTCACGTCCTCCGGAGCTGCTGGAAGAACCTCCGTGCTCTCCAGCACCTCGATCTCCTCTCCCTCTGCGTTGGCTGCCACCGCCGGAGAAGAGTGCACATTTGCCCCGGTGGGCATCCTCCCGAGCCCCCCCACTTTTCTGCCCCTCTTTGTACACCTGCTTATGGCATCCAGACCACTTCCTCCAGAAGCTGGCACCCCGCGGCCATTCCCTCGGCCTCAGCTGCTCTCTACGGTACAGCAGGTCACTCCAACAGGCTGCACGCGCATACGTGGTGCTGCTTGGAACGGTTTCACGCAGAAGTGTTGGCACCCATGCTGACGGTGACGGCGGTGACGTCTCGCGCTGCTACCGCGAATAGCTCGCCAAGCCTGCCATATGTCCCCTTTGCATAGGCAAGAAAAGACCGGGGGGCGGGGGGTAAAGTTGTGCCCAAACGGTCACGAGGAGCGTCCAGACCCGCCAGCAGCAGCCAGGTCTCCTCCACACGCCCGCTGGTGACGACACTCCTGCAACACAAGCAACGCAACATCCATAAAGCACCGCACGCGAACCCGCACGAGCAGTTCTCCAAAACCGGCACGCTCGCCAGCCGTCCCAGCAGAGCAGGACGCTGGTTCGGCGGGAGCCAGCACTGCGCCACGCTCCGGCTGAACGTGCCAAACTGCTTCAGAGGCGGCTGCTATTTTCTGGTGCGTCACTGTACCTCTCTGCTGCTGCCGCTGTCCAGCCCTGTCCGCCTCCGCAGCTCCTCACTGCCCAGCCACACACACTCACACACAGCCAGGGGGTCCTCAGCGCACCGGCACGGCAACCGCGCTCTCTCTCCCTCTCTCTCAGAACAGCGTTCCAGAAGACACGCCCCTTCACCAAACAGCCACGCCCGCTTACACATCCCCCCGCCCACTCGTTTACATACTATAAATATTAAAACCGCTCAAACTCCTGAATCCCGCACAGCTTCTGTACACCCGGAGCTCTGCTGTACACCCGGAGCTCCGCTGTACACCCGGAGCTCCGCTGTACACCCGGAGCTCTGCTGTACACCCGGCGCTCTGCTGTACACCCGGCGCTCTGCTGTACACCCGGAGCTCTGCTCTACACCCGGCGCTCTGCTGTACACCCGGAGCTCTGCTGTACACCCGGAGCTCCGCTGTACACCCGGAGCTCCGCTGTACACCCGGAACTCTGCTATCCATGTACACCCGGAACTCCGCTCTATCTATCTATCTATCTATCTATCTATCTATCTATCTATCTATCTATCTATCTATCTATCTATCTATCTATCTATCTATCTATCTATCTGCCTCTCTGTGTCTGTCTCTCCTGTAGAAGTGGTGCAGCTCTTCTCCGTTATGTACCCTGAAGGTTATGTACTGTGGTGGTGTAATGCAGATGTGTTCTACCTGCACCTGCTTTTGGGTTCTAGATATTTATGGGCTGCTGAAAAGGCACCCTCTATGAGGCGAGCAGTGACCAGACAGGCTGATACATACGAACAGTCCATGAACTGTTCTGAGCGCGCTGGTTCTGCAGGGTGACGCGACCAAGAGTGAAACCCGCCCCCACACAAACCTGACTAATGAGCACACTGCTGTCTGCGACTCCAGGTTCCCGAGGACGATGATGCCTCGCCGTCTCTGCTGGCAGGAAGCCTATGGATGCATTGCCCAGGTAATTTATAGGCCTCAGGTATTTATAACACCACGGTGATGAAACACCTGCACAGCACTTTCAGCTCCAGATCCCCGCAGTGCTGTGTGTCCATTCCCACGAACCCGCCCTCCATGCGCACTGACCATTACGAGTCTGACCACACCTCCTCTCACCTCTGTGTCTACAGGTATGTAGAGACCTGCACCTGCAGTGTTTCATCTCGTATGAGGGTATTAGTGAGCAATCTGTGCTTCATTAACAGGTACTAATGTTGGAACATTGCTGTGTGGATTTGATTGAGAGCATTAGTGAGGCCAGGTACTGCTGTTGAACATTGCTGTGGGGATATGACTGAGCATAAGTAAGGCCAGGTACTGATGATGAACACTGCTGTGAGGGTTTGATTAAGCATTAGTGAGGTCAGGTACTGATGTTGCGCATTGGTGTGAGGATTTGATTGAGTATTAGTGAGGTCAGGTACTGATGTTGGAACATTGCTGTGAGAATTTGATTGAGTATTTATACCTCTCCACACCATGCTTGCCATGGGACATGGTGCCCTCATGTGACCTTTGGTTGCTCCACCCTGTTCTATTGGTCAAAGCTCTTCTATGGAGATCATCCAAGCTGTGAACTGTGCAACCCTGATAAACAGAACGGGTGTCCATCCGCTGGGACAGGTTCAGGCAGCTCTGGCTGTCCGACTGCACATCAAGACATTCCTAATCCAGCTCTGCTCTCTGAGTCACCACTGCCCCCTAGTGTACATTGAGTGTACGTGCACATTACAGGGTCCCATAGCATTCTTTCCCTCTAGCTAAAAGCAGGCGTGGAGGGCTGGAGAGGATCTCCTCTAGTCAGAGCTGAATGTCTGTGATATAGAATGATTATTTTGGGATTATATTTGTAATCTCTAGGAGCGATCGTTCACTGGCCTGTATGTCTCTGTTAGAATATTCCCTGAGAAGGATGCCGTGACATATAAGACATGGGCTGTATTTGAAACGGCCCACTACTATACCGCACACTGTATACTGCAGTAGTATGTACTGCACACTGCATGTAATACACTGTACAGTATCAAGTTCTGACCTACAGTGTAGTACAAAAATACAGTCACATGACCAGTTACCTCACATTTACCTCAGAGCTGTTATTACTGTATATATATATACACTGTTTAGAGCTAGCTGCTGCTAACGCTGCTCAGTTCACCTGAGATACGGTTAGCCTAGCTGTTAGCTCCCCTCAGCTATTCCACTGTAAAACTGATCCTCTACAACGAGTTCATCTTTTATTAATCTCCAGACCTGTATATTTAACTTTCTGAGGATCATTCTGATGAAAACACCTCCCACTACAACCACATTTACCTCAGAGCTGTTATTACTGTATCCACTGTTTAGAGCTAGCTGCTGCTAACGCTGCTCAGCTCACCTGAGTTACGGTTAGCCTAGCTGTTAGCTCCCCTTAGCTATTCCACTGTAAAACTGATCCTCTAAAGCGAGTTAATCTTTTATTATCTTCAGACCTGTATATTTAACTTTCTGAGGCTCATTCTGATAAACACACACCCCACTACAATCACTACACCCCTATTTACCTCAGAGCTGTTATTACTGTATCCACTGTTTAGAGCTAGCTGCTGCTAACGCTGCTCAGCTCACCTGAGTTACGGTTAGCCAATCTGTTAGCTCCCCTCGGCTACTTCACTCTAAAACTGATCCTCTAAAGCGAGTTCATCTTTTATTAATCTTCAGACCTGTATATTTAGCTTTCTGAGGCTCGTTCTGATGAACACACACCACTCTACAACCACTCCACCCACATTTACCTCAGAGCTGTTATTACTGTATCCACTGTTTAGAGCTAGCTGCTAACGCTGCTCAGTTCACCTGAGATATGGTTAGCCTAGCGGTTAGCGCCCCTCGGCTATTTCACTGTAAAACTGATCCTCTAAAGCGAGTTCATCTTTTATTAATCTTCAGACCTGTATATTTAACTTTCTGAGGATCATTCTGATGAAAACACCTCCCACTACACCCACATTTACCTCAGAGCTGTTATTACTGGAGCCACCCTTTAGAGCTAGCTGCTGCTAACGCTGCTCAGCTCACATGAGTTACGGGTTAGCCTAGTTGTTAGCTCCCCTCGGATACTCCACTCTAAAACTGATCCTCTAAAGCGAGTTCATCTTTTATTAATCTTCAGACCTGTATATTTAACTTTCTGAGGCTCGTTCTGATAAACACACACCCCACTACAATCACTATACCCACATTTACCTCAGAGCTGTTATTACTGTATCCACTGTTTAGAGCTAGCTGCTGCTAACGCTGCTCAGTTCACCTGAGATACGGTTAGCCTAGCTGTTAGCTCCCCTCGGCTATTCCACTCTAAAACTGATCCTCTGAAGCGAGTTTATCTTTTATTAATCATCAGACCTGTATATTTAACTTTCTGAGGCTCGTTCTGATAAACACACACCCCACTACAATCACTATACCCACATTTACCTCAGAGCTGTTATTACTGTATCCACTGTTTAGAGCTAGCTGCTGCTAACGCTGCTCAGTTCACCTGAGATACGGTTAGCCTAGCTGTTAGCTCCCCTCGGCTATTCCACTCTAAAACTGATCCTCTGAAGCGAGTTCATCTTTTATTAATCTTCAGACCTGTATATTTAACTGATCCACTCACACCAGCACCACACACACTAACACACCACCACCACGTCAGTGTCACTGCAGTGCTGAGAATGATCCACCATCCACATACTACCTGCTCTGTGGTGGTCCTGTGGGGGTCCTGACCATTGAAGAACAGGGTAATACAGTACACAGAGAAACAGATGGACTACAGTCTGGTCCTGTACACCTACAGAGTGTCCTGTATGGTCAGTGGAGCTGATGGAGTGGAGAATAAGAGAATGAGCTTTATTAGTATGTGGTATTTATTCCAGTTCTTTGATGTACGAGTGTCTGAACACTGATGTGTCCTGTATCCAGAAACCTGTCCAGTACATGCCCAGTCCAGTCCCAGCTGTTATTGGTGCTGGTGGAGGAGTTACACACTGCTAGGTACGGTTCAGTCACAGCATGCCAGACGTCTTGGTATGGAGCTGTAGAGGTTCCTAATGGTGTCCTGTGATAATCCATCCCATGCAGCCTGAACATCCTCACACAGTTCCTGCAGTGGTGCGGTAGGGGTGGAGGTGGAGGGACACCAGTCAGAATGGAAATGCATAATTCTATGTTTTCAGATGCTGCAGTATAATTTAAAAAAACTATCGAATTTCTAATTTACTGGATCTTGTCTTTGTACTATTTGTAAGGAAGATTAAATTAGTATATTAACAGAGTATTATAGTATTTTAGTATTATATTACAAAATGTGTACTTATTGACCAAATATTCTGGTCACAGGCCTCAAACAAATAACATGCAGCCAGACGGATTTATTGAAAAAAAAAAAAAAAAACTTTAATTAAATTTAAAAGACCATTAATCTTTACTGCATGTAAACTGGAACTCGTTAAGGCAGTTCTTCTGCATAAACACTTTCTAAAATATGAAATAATGGTTTATTATTATGATTTGGGGTTTATTCATTGAATGTTAATGTGTACACGTTTATGTCAAAATGTAAATACTCAGACTTTACAGGCCCTAGTGCATCTCCACTGGTTTTAACCTGGTTATCAAATCTTTAAAGAAAAAACATACTTAAAGTTAATTTTATTAATGAGCATAAGTAGTAAAATTGGATTTCTTAATTTTTACCTGGGTAGTTATATGAACTCATGAAAATGTATATGAAAATAAATACGAGAGCACTCCAGCTTCAGAAGGTTGGGTTCTAGCTTTACTGGCAGATACAGTGAGCATCTGGTTCATAAGAACAAGGTCCAGCAGCAAACACACAGGACAACACAGCTACAGACTGGCAGAGGGCCAAACCCACTCTCTACTGACCGTGATGAGCGCCACCTCATTCCAATGTCCCTTACCCACCGTAAGATGACCTCGAGTGACCTACAGAGAGACTGGTGAGCGGTGGCTGGGGTGAAATGCACAGCGAGCATGGTTCTAAAAACAGGCTTCTGGAGGTCATTAGTGATTTTCTAAATACACAGATCTAATACAATATCTGATCTGGAGTTTGGGAGACATGGTTCCAGTAGTGTAGAGAACCAAACAGAACCAACACAAACCCAGAACCTGCACACCTAGAGACACTAATCACTTACAGGTGGGCTTTTCAATATATATACTGAATATATATATATATATATATATATATATATATATATATATATATATATATATATATATATATATATATATATATATATATAATTACAAGTACATTTTACCTCCATGGTTAATGTTAATGTACTGCATGTGTTTAGGTATCTTAATGGTGTTCTACAATAGTACAGTTAGTTCTATTTAAGTATATTTTTAATAGCACTATAGAGGAAGTATACTAAGTTCACTTAAATTATACTAGTAATCTTTAGGGGTGCTTTTAGAATTCAGGGTTCCGGGTGATTGCTATTTTTCGGTATCACCGCATGAGAAGGTGCTGGAGTAGGACGAGGGCTGTGCGGCTGTTAGCTATAGGCTTTAGTCTGATTTAAAATCAGTGTGGGACATCAGTGCATTTGCTAAATCTATGTACCAAGTTGGTCTTCATGGTAAACCTGATTGATCATTTAGCCCCGCCCACAGCACACCCAAGTGGTGGATAAAGGTGTAGACTGCATTAATGGCAGTTTGCCAGCTCTGTGGAGCACGTAGACCGGCTGCAAAAGCCCAGCAACTGTGTTTATCACCAGACTAGTCATTAGCACCACACCGAATGCATAATTGGACAGATCCGGAAGACCTAGGGCTACAGACACTGGAACGTTCTGAAGCAGGAATGTCAGAAGATTAACAGAGACCACCTGGAAGGCCTTCTTTTTGACAGCATCCATCTCACCAGCATCTCTCTCCATGTCTCTCGGACCTGCGTCCCTCAGCTTGCTCAGGATGGACACACAACAGAAGCCGTCCACCATTAAAACAATAACGTAAACGACTGCGAACACAGCATAAGGCCAGTTATCAAACACGCATGAGTAGGCCACACCAATTCCCAGTGAACACATCCAGACTGCGATGGAGCACGCGGCCCGATAGCGGAGCGGCTTGTACCTCAGGAAGGTTACAGGGTGGACCACGGCCAGGTACCACTCCAAACACACACAGCTCTGGAACAGACAGCGAGAGGACAAACTGGTCCCGAGGAGGAAACCAAAAGACGGTATGAAGCAGGAGTCCCAGTCTAGACTACACCAAATCTGGAAAGGCCCATAGAGCACAAAGAAGATCTCCGAAATGGCCTTGTTCCAGCTGAACACATCCGAGGCCTCCATCGCACCACGGCCGGGGAAGAGGCGGACGATGATGTAGACGTTCAGAGGAAGGCCCAGGAGGAGATTGACAGCATTGAGGGATATGCTCAAGATGATAGAGACTGAGAAAGCCAGGCTGGTGGAGTTTGTGAGGGTGGAGTTCATGTTCAGGTCCTAGAAAGAGGAGGACAGGATGACATTCTAACTTCTGCTGAGTGGACACACTACAACATGAGTTAAAATTCCAAAAACTGATAAAACAAACAAGATACTGACATTAACACACATCAGTGTTCAGACACTTTTACACCAAAGAACTGGTCAGGTGGTCCAGATTTGGTGGAGGCCTTCCCTGGCACAGTTCCGAGGAGAATTCCCTGTAGACTGGGATTGTATCCACTGCTGGTAGACCCGTATGACCGTACGCTTCCATACACCTGCAGATTCAGCTACTTCCTTCACACTATGGTCTTTGGCCACGCCCACATGCAGCCCCTCCTTTTAGCCAATCACTAACACCTGCTCTGGAGCCATTTTCCACACATGGAACGAGACACTCCCTGCACCGTAGCACCTCCTCCCAATCTATGGATCCTGTCACTCACACCCCGCAGGTAGTTATAGCCACAATCAGAATACTAATATCTATAAATAACTAAAATAATATGACTGAAATATTCACTTGGCAAATAAACTTTTAAACTTGGCAAATAAATTTTTTGTCCATGTTCACCAGTTTGACGTTGCTTGGCCTTGTGCAACACCACAGCCTTAAATATTACTGCCCAGCTGAAAAGCTGATATGACCACATTTTACACGTTTGTAAGTCAACCATCACAGAGAGCCGATCAGCAAGTAAACAATCAAAGGTGGACAGCAATCAGATGATAACTAATTGTCACAAAATCCAGCAGTGGACAAACCATGTACCTGAGTTACAGTAGATCCCCCAGGTAGACTCCTCCTCCAGTGTGAGTGTCAGTTCCTCCCTTTAGTCCTCCACTGGAGTACCAGTACGTACCTTCAGATGTACTTAAGTATGGAGAGTACCAGTACTAAAGTATGTACCTTCAGATGTACTTAAGTATGGAGAGTACCAGTACTAAAGTATGTATCTTCAGATGTACTTAAGTATGGAGAGTACCAGTACTAAAGTATGTATCTTCAGATGTACTTAAGTATGGAGAGTACCAGTACTAAAGTACGTACCTTCAGATGTACTTAAGTATGGAGAGTACCAGTACTAAAGTATGTATCTTCAGATGTACTTAAGTATGGAGAGTAACAGTACTACAGTATGTACTTTGAGATGTACTGAAGTATGGAGAGTAGCAGGAGCATGGTTTATTACGGCTCTAATGTCCTATTATCATTTCTGGAACAGGACTCTTCATCAGCTCAGTGTAGGTGAAGAGACTCTAGTGTCTCTCAGTCCACCAGTCTTTAATAGAAGCTCATTCATTAGTCTGACACTGACGTCTATTCACATCATCATCAGCACAGAACACTGAAGGAGAACCGGTTCTATTAGCTACAACCGGTAACGGATTACACTTACTGAGTTACTGTACACCAACACGCCACTTACAGTACACTAACACATTACACTAAATGAGTTACTGTACACCGACACGCTACTTACAGTACACTAACGCATTACACTTACTGAGTTACTGTACACCGACACGCTACTTACAGCACACTAACACATTACACTTACTGAGTTACTGTACACCGACACGCTACTTACAGCACACTAACACGTTACACTTACTGAGTTACTGTACACCAACACGCTACTTACAGCACACTAACACATTACACTTACTGAGTTACTGTACACCAACACGCTACTTACAGCACACTAACACATTACACTTACTGAGTTACTGTACACCAACACGCTACTTACAGCACACTAACACATTACACTTACTGAGTTACTGTACACCAACACACTACTTACAGTACACTAACACATTACACTTACCGAGTTACCGCACACCAACACACTACTTACAGCACACTAACACATTACACTTACCGAGTTACTGTACACCGACACGCTACTTACAGCACACTAACGCATTACACATACCGAGTTACCGCACACCGACATGCTACTTACAGCACACTAACGCATTACACTTACCGAGTTACCGCACACCGACACGCCACTTACAGCACACTAACGCATTACACTTACCGAGTTACCGCACACCGACACGCCACTTACAGCACACTAACGCATTACACTTACCGAGTTACCGCACACCGACACGCTACTTACAGCACACTAACACATTACACTTACTGAGTTACTGTACACCAACACACTACTTACAGCACACTAACACATTACACTTACTGAGTTACTGTACACATCCGACACACTAACACTACTTACAGCTGTACACCGACACGCTACTTACAGCACACTAACACATTACACTTACTGAGTTACTGTACACCAACACACTACTTACAGTACACTAACACATTACACTTACTGAGTTACTGTACACCAACACTCTACTTACAGTACACTAACACATTACACTTACTGAGTTACCGTACACCAACACTCTACTTACAGCACACTAACACATTACACTTACTGAGTTACTGTACACCAACACATTACAGTTACAGTGGGCAAATCAGGCTGTAAAGTGAAAGGAGATTCTTACAGAGTTCGGAACTGTCGGAGAGTTCTCGGAGTCTTCGCTCTCAGCTGCAGGTGTGCGTCTGTAGGGTGAGTGATATATGATGGAACCTCGTCCACTTGTGTTATTTTTGTCCTGTCTAGACCGTCACCACATACCTTTACCTCTAATGCAAATCTCACACTGTCACAATGTACGCCACCTTGTACAGCCCCTAAACACAAACACAAAAAAGGTCATAAATACAATCAACAGCGCACTTCAAGTAGGGTGAACAATAATAATTAAAAGTTATATTAAAATAACAAGAATAGATGTATAATAATAATAATAAAATATTATAAATTATTTGTAGGCTTTGCTGGGTTACGAAAGTTGTGGAAAATATCTGACTGTAATTTCAATAGCTATTATTATTATTATTATTATTATTATTATTATTATTACTATTATTATTATTATTATTATTATTATTATTATATACTGGACAGGGAGAAAGATTCTGTAGGAGACACGTAGGAGATTATTCTATTGGTCATAATATGATGACAGTACTTGTCTGTCATTTCATGTTATTATTGTCCTGTCACATCAGGGACCATACAGCTGTGTCTCTAATGCAAATCTTCAATCAGAATGTCCTTGTGCAGCCTTTAAACACAAACTAAAAAGTTCTCTAAATATAATATAATATAATATAATATAATATAATATAATATAATATAATATAATATAATATAATATAATATAATATAATATAATATAAGCATTCATTCTCACATGGTGCAGCCTTAAATTAATGTTACACTAAAATAAATAAGTGATAAACATATAGTAAACAAACCGAAGGCTTTGTAGACTTCGGTCCAGAGCCAGGGCTGAACAATCTGGTAAAAATATGTAATAGCCAATCAAATTGTTTTTAGGATATGAAATTTCCTGCTGCTGCTCACATCCAGCAGTCTCTGTTCTGTGATTTTAGTAATATTCCAGCTTTAAAACAGAAAAAAAGATCTTTTATATGTAGTAGTGATAAACTTTGTTTGTATTCAGCTAGCCATGCTAGCTGGCTAGCTGTGTTAGCGATCTGCTGCATAGCGCCATTCTTTTACTTCATTAAAGATTTTCAGGTGGAGAACATCCACCTTCCGCTGCTCACTGGAAAACACCACTCCTAGCTTCTATCTTAGCATCATGGTTCTACTGTGATGTTCTGATTTCCTTGTCCTTGCGTTTGTGGTGTAGACGAACCAGGTCGTGTCTCTGACAGCTAACGTTAGCTGTTCATACTAAACTGATGCAGGTTTTGCAACGATGATGGTTTATTATCCATAAGATCATGCAAGTGAGGAGCAGCTCTGTTTACTGCTGCTGCTCACATTCAGCCAGGGTTGCCACCCGTCCCGTAAAAATACGGAATCGTCCTTAATTTGACAATTAAATGCTGCTTCCTGTATTAAACCATTATGGGATGCGATGTGTTCCGTATTTAAATAAAAGTCTGATATACACGTCTGTCACTCACACATGAATGATCACAATCTCTGTTTTATATGTAGTAAGGGAATGACAGACCTTGTTCATATCCAGCTAGCCATGCTAACTAGAAGCCATTGCTAACAGTAGCTATGTTCCCAAACAAGCTAGCTCTCATTAGCTGCTGGAACCGCCTGGCTAACATCCTTACACCAGAGCTTAATCAGGTCTGTTGTAACTCAGTGTTCGAGCTCTGGTACACGATAGTCACATCCTGGTATCAGTTTATGCGGACGTAAAGGCAGTGTGTGTGTTCATACAGCTGAGCGAAGAGCTAAACTGCAGAGTCACTGCTACTAAACGAACAGTTATACATATAAAACTGGAATGAAGGATAATTGACCGTATCATTTATAATAAATAAAGTTATCTTTGTTCCTGTTTTAAATGGAGATTTAAACTCTACCAGTTCTGTCTGTATGCTAGGGGTGTGGCACACTGAGAGAGGAATCAGAGCTGGTACAGAAAAGACTTATTCGGTTTAGTCTTCCAGTTACCTCAGACCGACACATCAGATTTGACTCGTCTCAACAGAGAAGGAGTCCACCTCACCCCAAGACCGTGTCAAAACCTATTCCCACTGACGTTGAGACTGGGACGAGTCTGAGACCGCTAGCTTGAGTACATCAAGGCTTCAGCTCATGATCAGTGCACCCCCCCAACAAAAGAGAAGTGTATTTAAGTTCAGTTCCCTGTTTATATACGTATCAGTGGTATCAGTACTGAACACTTACACTTACACTTACACTGACACGTATACTGAATGGTCGGTTTGGCCTGTACTTAATCTTTTGAGGGAGATGTACTTAAGACACGGATGATTAAATATTCATCAAAACGTCCAGTACAACATCTGTTTGAAACGTTTAATTTTTAAATAATACGAATATATTTTAATCCTGGGCATGTCTTGTTTATTTTATATCTGTGTAGCCCACAGGTAAGTCTATTTCAAGTTCATCTACAGGTACATTAAGTGTACAGAAATAGCTAAACGTCAGGAACTGAAGCTGAAAGTCAGATGAGCTTTATTAGAGAATCTGTTAGCTGAGCACAACAGCAAAATACAAGCAAGCACAACAAATGGGCAGTGTGAGGTCATCAACGGAGAGACAGGTAAAGGTAGAAAAGCAGGAAATCAGATAAACCAGCGAACAAATGCGAAGGGGTAATCCAAGAGAGAACAAAGAACCTATAATGACTTATTATGACCTTTTCTTCTCTATAGGTCTGAGCGCTTGGCTGGGGTTGCCAGGTAGTGCACTTAAGCACTTTTGCTTTATATATGTCTGTGTATGGATCACTCTAGGTATCAGCACTGACCCCTGTTCGGGCAGTGTCTGAGCTCATGGTGAGTTCTAGGCACTAACCTTCATGTACTATCTGGAATATTATCCAACGGAACACAAAGCAATGCAAACAGGCTCTAGCCCTTTATACCCAGTGGAGAAATAATATAGCAGTGTTCAGTTCACCGAAAGAAAACCTACAAGTAACCTGGAGTTTAACATGTACCCAACTAGTAGTTTATCGAGAGTACACTTATAATGTACTTTAAAAGTATCCATAAAACTGTAGATTAATAAACTTAAATAACTTTAAAAACTACTAAACTACTAGTTTACCATGGGTACACTTAAAAGACGCTGAATCAGGCCATGCCATGGTCAGCTATACCCTGAGGACGAGCAAACAAGCTGGAACACCCATGTGTTTGAGCTCTACCCTGTGATCTTTTACGCCTACACCTCTGCAGGTTGATGGTTCACATACAACATGAGATTTCAGCCCCGCCCAGAGCTACTACAGCAGCCGGTAATAGGTGTAGACTGCATTAACGGTAGTTTACCAGCTCTGTACAGAGTATAGACTGACTGGAACAGCCCAGTAACCACATTGCTTAGTATCCCAAAGTCTGATAGCACATCAAGTACATCCTCAGGTAGGACATTTTTAAAACCATAAGATACAGACACTGGAACATTCTGAAGCAGAAAGGCCACCAAATTAACAGAGACCACCTGGAAGGCCTTCTTTTTGGCAGCATCCATCTCCCCAGCGTCTCTCTCCATGTCTCTCGGTCCTGGATCCCTCGGCTTTCTCAGGATGGACACACAAAAGAAGCCGTCTATAATTAAAATAATGACGTAAATGACTGCGAACACTCTGTATGGAAAATTACGAAGCATGCACGTGTAGGTAACGCCAATCGCCAGTGAACACATCCAGACTGCGATGGAGCACGCGGCCCGATAGCGGAGCGGCTTGTACCTCAGGAAGGTTACAGGGTGGACCACGGCCAGGTAGCGCTCCAAACACACGCAGCTCTGGAACAGACAGCGAGAAGACAAACTGGTACCACGGAGGAAACCAAAAGCTTCAATGATGCACAGGCTGTAGCTTAGCCTGCACAGAATGTGGAAAGGTCCAGAGAGAACATAGAAGATCTCAGAAACGGCCTGGTTCCAGCTGAACACATCAGACGCCTCCATCACACCACGCCTGGGGAAGAGGAGGATGATGATGTAGATGTTCAGAGGAAGGCCCAGTAGGAAACTGACAACAATAGTTGATATGACCAAGGTAGTTTTGACCGACAGATCCAGGCTGGTGGAGGTTGTGAGGGTGGAGTTCATGTTCAGGTCCTAGAAAGAGAAGGACAGGATGACATCATCAGTAATAAAGCACTGAAGGCTGTTAGTGAAGATCACTGTACAAGGCTAACCCTGCGTTAGCTAGAACGGTTAGCCAGCAGGCTAACCAGCCAATAAAGAGCTAGCTAGCCTTCCTGGACCTTATACACACCAACAAGCTTCAACACGAGCAGCCTCAAACACACCCACAACAGACAAACGGGAGGTGACGTAAGTGACTGAAGGTTTTGGATCCAGGTCTTCAGTTTAGGCTATAGAGCCAATAACGAAGACGATATGGACCCTAGGGGGATGCTAATATCTCTAGGAGACGTGTGGGACTCTAGTAGCTTCTGGTAGTCTAGATCAAACACAGACGTATGAAGCTCCAGAAGACCAAGTCAGAAGACCAACACCATCATCATACATGTGTATCAGTGTTACAGTAGGTCTCTCCTATACGGTCAGTGGAGCAGTAGGTGTAGATACAGGGAGGTGGTGTTAATGTCATGGCTGATCTGTGTGGGTTATTATAGAATATGTCTTATTAGTCATGAATATGTCATAATAAGATACACTGATATACTGTATTTAGGATATGACAGATAGACGCATGTCATCACTGGAGCTACCAAAGGTTTTTGACCTCCTGCAGTTTCAGAGTAGCTTAACACAGACGGCCCGCTCTGAACAAACTGCAGCTGCTGAGGGGAGTAAAACTCAACACTGATAAACTCATTATTGTGTTATAGATTTGTAAAATAAAATATTATTTACATCATAAAATTAAGCTTTAAATCCCCACTGAGAATACAGACGACTTCATCTTTCACAGGTAGCATATTCATAAGTCTGACATCATAGACAATAAATCAGTAAACAAACAGAAAGGACTATTAATCAGATACGGCTGTACTGTATAATAATCTATAACTGATTATTTAAATAGAGAAAGGAGATTCTTACAGATCCAGCAGGACTCCAGACTGTCCCACTGTCTTCTCTCTCAGCTGCAGGTGTGTTTGTGTGGTAATGATAAATGTTCAGACCATATACCTTTTCAATAATGCAAATCTCATACAGTCAGTGTTCCTGTCCCTGTACCGCCTCTCAGCACACACTGAAGCTCATAAGGGTTCATACTGGAGCTCATAAGGGTTCATACTGGAGCTCATAAGGGTTCATACTGGAGCTCATAAGGGTTCATACTGGAGCTCATAAAGGTTCATACTGGAGCTCATAAGGGTTCATACTGGAGCTCATAAAGGTTCATACTGGAGCTCATGATGATTCATACTGGAGCTCATAAGGGTTCATACTGGAGCTAATAAGGGTTCATACTAGAGCTTATAAGGGTTCATACTGGAGCTTATAAGGGTTCATACTGGATCTCCTAAAGGTTCATACTGGAGCTCATAAGGGTTCATACTGGAGCTCATAAGGGTTCATACTGGAGCTCATAAAGGTTCATACTGGAGCTCATGATGATTCATACTGGAGCTCATAAGGGTTCATACTGGAGCTCATAAGGGTTCATACTGGAGCTCATAAGGGTTCATACTGGAGCTCATAAGGGTTCATACTGGAGCTTATAAGGGTTCATACTGGAGCTTATAAGGGTTCATACAGGAGCTCATAAGGGTTCATACTGGAGCTCATAAGGGTTCATACTGGAGCTTATAAGGGTTCATACTGGAGCTCCTAAAGGTTCATACTGGAGCTCATAAGGGTTCATACTGGAGCTCATAAGGGTTCATACTGGAGCTCATAAGGGTTCATACTGGAGCTCATAAGGGTTCATATTGTAGCTCATTAGGGCTCATACTGGAGCTCATAAAGGTTCATACTGGAGCTCATAATGATTCATACTGGAGCTCATAAGGGTTCAACCTGGAGCTCATAAGGGTTCATACTAGAGCTCATAAGGGTTCATACTAGAGCTCATAAAGCTTTATACTGGAGCTACAATAGGTTTACACTGATGCTCATATTGGTTAATACGGGAGCTCATAAGGCTTCAGGGTGTCCACTTATCTGTGATCATCATCCCACTGACTCCAGTACAGACTGAGTGGGCGGACCCTGCTGCAGCGTGACTTCCTATTCGCTGAGCAGCTGTGAGCTGAACTTGAGGTGATGGAACAGTCCCATCAGGCAGCATGACATGATGCACACGTCCAAGCCCTTTACCAGGATATTTAAAATCTGAGCCAGAATGCTGTTCCATCCAGACTGGACCAGCTGTAGCGGGGCTCCAGTGCTTGACTGGACCTCGGTCTTCTCTCTCAGCTGCAGGTGTGTCTGTGTGGTAAGTACCTTAATATAGACATTCGTCCACTGGTGTTATTGTTGTCCTGTCACATTAGTGACCATTCAGCTTCGTCTCTAATGCAAATCTCACACCTGGAGCGGGAATGATTGGGAGACTGGGGACATGTGGCTGTGACATCATCGGAGTCCGGGGGAGCGGCGGAGCCCGTGACAGTTGGGGAAAAGCTGGAGGATAATATCTATATGCAGTTTAAATTGTAGCTCCTCATTTTTAATCTGTGATTGAAGTTCATAATGTTTTTACAAAGTAACAGTTTTACATATCAGACTTACAGATCCTTTACAGTGTGGATCTTTATTTCACACTGAGATTTTTAACTTTCCTGTCCTCCACCCTCGACCCTGTCCTCCACCCTCGTCCCTATACCCCCCACCCTCGTCCCTATACCCCACCCTAGTCCCTATACCCCACATCCTCGTCCCTATACCCCACGCTAGTCCCTATACCCCCCACCCTCGACCCTATCCTCCATCCTCGTCCCTATACCCCCCACCCTCGTCCCAATACTCCACCCTCGTCCCTATACCCCACTCTAGTCCCTATCACCCCCCACCGTTGTCCCTATCCTCCACCCTCGTCCCTATATCCCACCCTAGCCGCCATACCCCATCCTAGTCTTTATACCGCACCCTCTTCCCTATTCCACACTCTCATCCCTATACCTAACCCTCGTCCCTATCCTCCACCCTCGTCCCTATACCCCCACCCTCGTCCCTATACCCCACTACCGTCATCCCTATCCTCCACCCTAGCCGCCATACCCCACCCTAGTCCTTATACCTCACCCTCCTCCCTATCCCACACTCTCATCCCTATATCTAACCCTCGTCCCTATCCTCCACCCTAATACCTGTTCTCCACCTTTGTCCCTATACCCAACCTCATCCCTATAGCCCCCCACCCTCGTCTCTATCCCTCACCCTCGTCACTATCCCCCACCCTCTTCCCTATCCCACACTCTCGTCCCTATATCTAACCGTCGTCCTTATAGCCCCCCACCCTCGTCCCTATCCTCCACCCTATCCTCATCCGTACCCAAACCCTAGTCCCTATACCCCACCCTCGTCCCTATCCTCCACCCTATCCTCATCTGTACCCAAACCCTAGTCCCTATACCCCACCCTCGTCCCTGTCCCACACTCTTGTCCTTATACCTGGCCCTTGTCCCTATCCTCCACCCTAGTACCTATCCTCCTCCTTTTTCCCTATCCCTCACACTCAGCCCTATCCCCCACCCTCATCCCTATCCTCAACACTCGTCCCTATAGCCCCCCACCCTCGTCCCTATCCTCCACCCTAGTACCTGTCCTCCACCTTTGTCCCTATACCCAACCTCATCCCTATAGCCCCCCACCCTCGTCTCTATCCCTCACCCTCATCACTATCCCCCACCCTCGTCCCTATCCCACACACTCGTCCCTATAGCCCCCCACCCTCGTCCCTATCCTCATCCGTACCCAAACCCTAGTCGCTAGAAACCCCACCCTCATCCCTATCCCACACTCTTGTCCCTATACCTAAGCCTTGTCCCTATCCTTCACCCTAGTACCTATCCTCCACCTTTGTCCCTATCCCTCACACTCAGCCCTATCCCCCACCCTCATCCCTATCCTTGACACTCGTCCCTATGGCCCCCCACCCTCGTCCCTCTCCTCCACCCTCATCCCTATCCCACCCCATCCTCATCCGTACCCCCACCCTCGTCCCTATCCCACACCCTCATCCCTATACCTAACCCTCATCCCTATCCTCCACCATCGTCCCTATCCTTCACCCTCGTCCCTATACCCGACCCTAGTCCCTATCTTCCGCCTTTGTCCCTATCCCCCATCCCTTTGCCCCAGCCTCGTCCCTATCCCACACCCTCATCCCTATCAGCCTGCCTCAGTTTCTGTCAGTTCCATCAGATATGCTATAATGCTGACTACATTTAGGAAATGAATCCAACCCAGTGATCTATTCCTGCCACTGCTGGTTGATTTCAATTTAAACTTTAATCTGTCAGTTTTTAGTCTGTCAGCCCCGCCCAGAGCTAAAACAACAGCTAGTGAAAGATGTAGACTGTATTATGGGTAGTTTACCAGCTCTGTAAAGAGAATAGGCCGATTGGAAAAGCCCGGTGACTGTGTTGGTCACCATACCAAAAACTGATACCACATCAAACACATATCGCGATAGAACTTTCTGAAAACCGTAAGCTACAGGTAGTGGAATGTTCTGAAGCAGGAATGTCAGCAGATTAACAGAGACCACCTGGAAGGCCTTCTTTTTGACAGTATCCATCTCCCCAGCGTCTCTCTCCATGTCTCTCGGTCCTGGATTCCTCAGCTTTCTCAGGATGGACACGCAACAAAACCCGTCCACAACTAAAGCAATAAGGTGAACGACTGCGAAAACAACAAAGGGCAAATTACGAAGCATGCATGAGTAGATTACGCCCATCGCCAGCGAACACATCCAGACTGCGATGGAGCAGGCGACCCGATAACGGAGTGGCTTGTACCTCAGGAAGGTTACAGGGTGGACCACGGCCAGGTACCACTCCAAACACACACAGCTCTGGAACAGACAGCGAGAGGACGAACTGATACCGAAGAAGAAACCAAAGGGTTCATAGATGCACAAGTTAGGCTTTGCAACACACAGAGCATGGAAAGGCCCAAAGAGCACAAAGAAGATCTCAGAAATGGCCTGGTTCCAGCTGAACACATCAGCACTGTCCATTCCACCACGACCAGGGAACAGGAGGACGATGATGTAGACGTTCAGAGGAAGGCCCAGGAGGAAATTGAGAACATGACTGGATATGATCAAGGCAGGAAAGACCAAACTGGTGGAGGTAGTGAGGGTGGAGTTCATGGTCAGGTCCTGGAAAGAGGAGGACAGGATGACATCATCAATAATAAAGCTGTAGTCCACTGAAAGCTGGTGCTAGTGAAGATCACTGTACAAGGCTAACCCAGCTTTCACACTAGCAGGCCACAGAGCGACAACCGACCGGTCACTTCCTGTGGGAGTACGAGACTTGTAGCCACAGATTAGTTCCTAGCAACAACTCATGTTGTGATATATCCATAAACCCAGGGATCGGAGCTCCACCCAGCTTCTGCTCTCCGAGCTCCCTAGTTCCTACCAGCATGTGGTTCCAGTTCTCAGCAGTGCGGTGCTGAACATGGAGGAGAAGCTCCTAACTCGTCTCTTCCTTCCCCAATTCATATGATCCGTCTTTGGACATATGCGTTTAGTGTGAAGTGTGGAAGAACGTTGATGTGTCTGGTGAGCTAGGTCGCTTGATAGCTAATGCTAGAAGCATGCTAATCAGCAAATTACGCTAATCATGAACAGTAAGGTGAAGTAAATGTATCTCCAGTAATAACATGTTCTCTGAACTAGCTTTCATTGAGCTTGTAAACAGACACACATGACAACGGAAGCCTCGAACGTGCCCACACAAACACAAACACGTAAGCGACTGGTCACCTGAAAGTGTGAACACAGAGTTAGTGTGAACTGATTTGAATTTGAACTGAGATTATTAAAAATCTGTGATTATTTATTTATTTATTTATTTTTTAATAAACAGCACATAAAACTATGTCACCATGATTTCACTGTAACACCGTAAGAGTTCCGGTGGAGCTTTTATTTTACTCATCCCAACACTGACTGACGACCTCTCATGGCTTATTACATTACTGAACCTCAACAACTGGGAACTTCCTGGTTTTTAGTTTTATCACTGAACCCTGACCAACCATAACTGATGCACATTAAATATTATTTACGTTACACACTTTAAATTCTCTCTTTATATATCACAGAGAGCATATTCACAACTCTGACATCATAGACACTAAATCAGTAAACTAACAGAAAGGACAATACGACTGTACTGTATAATAATCTATAACTGATTATTTAAATAGAGAAAGGAGATTCTTACAGATCCAGCAGGACTCCAGACTGTCCCTCTGTCTTCTCTCTCAGCTGCAGGTGTGTTTGTGTGGTAGTGATATATGATGGGACCATATACCTTTCTCTCTGATGCAAATCTCATACAGTCAAAGTGTTCCTGTCCCTGTACCGCCTCTCAACACACACCGAACTGGAGCTCATAAGGGTTCATACTGGAGCTCATAAGGGTTCATACTGGAGCTCATAAGGGTTCATACTGGAGCTCATAAGGGTTCATACTGGAGCTCATAAGGGTTCATACTGGAGCTCATAAGGGTTCATACTGGAGCTCATAAGGGTTCATACTGGAGCTCATAAGGGTTCATACTGGAGCTCATAAGGGTTCATACTGGAGCTCATAAGGGTTCATACTGGAGCTCATAAGGGTTCATAGTGGAGTTCATAAGGGTTCATACTGGAGCTCATAAAGGTTCATAGTAGAGCTCATAAGGGTTCATACTGGAGCTTGTAAGGGTTCGTACTGGAGCTCATAAAGGTTCATATTGGAGCTCATAAGGCTTCATACTGGGGTTCATAAGGGTTCATATTGGAGCTCATAAGGGTTCATACTGGAGCTCATAAAGGTTCATAGTAGAGCTCATAAGGGTCCATACTGGAGCTCATAAGGGTTCATACTGGAGCTCATAAGGGTTCATATTGGAGCTCATAAGGGTTCATACTGGAGCTCATAAAGGTTCATAGTAGAGCTCATAAGGGTTCATACTGGAGCTCGTAAGGGTTCGTACTGGAGCTCATAAAGGTTCATACTGGAGCTCATAAGGGTCCATACTGGAGCTCATAAGGGTTCATACTGGAGCTCATAAGGGTTCATACTGGAGCCCATAAGGGTTCATAGTGGAGTTCATAAGGGTTCATACTGGAGCTCATAAGGGTCCATACTGGAGCTCATAAGGGTTCATACTGGAGCTCATAAGGGTTCATACTGGAGCTCATAAGGGTTCATAGTAGAGCTCATAAGGGTTCATACTGGAGCTCGTAAGGGTTCGTACTGGAGCTCATAAAGGTTCATACTGGAGCTCATAAGGGTTCATAGTGGAGTTCATAAGGGTTCATACTGGAGCTCATAAGGGTTTATAGTGGAGCTCATAAGGCTTTATACTGTAGCGCCTGTAGTCCTTTCCCTTCCTCATACATATAGATAGATAGATAGATAGATAGATAGATAGATAGATAGATAGATAGATAGATACTTTATTGATCCCGAAGGAAATTTAGCAGCCAGTAGCGGTTTCACACAAAACAGCACAGATACAAATACAAAAACAAAAATAAAAATAAAATATAATGTAAAATAAAAAATAAATAAATAATATTGCTTCTCATTTAAACCAAGATCTATAATAGTCTTCTGGCTCCACCATGTGATCTTTGGCAGGACGGAATGTTCATTTTGGAGAGCATTATATATATATTTTATGTGACATATAAATTGAAGTTCTCTCTCCCTCTCTCTCTCTCTCTCTCTCTCTCTCTCTAATCTAATATGCCGTATGCGTGTTGGGGCAGCTGTGTAGCTGCAGCTCTTCACATCCAGCAGTCTCTGTACAGGGCTTTTAATAACATTCCAGCTTTAAAAACAGGAGAAGATCTTTTATATGTAGTAAGGGAATGATTGACTTTGTTCATATCCAGCTAGCCATGCTAACCAGAAGCCATTGCTAACAGTAGCTATGTTCCCAAACAAGCTAGCTCTCATTAGCTGCTGGAACCGCCTGGCTAACATGCTAACATGCTAACATGCTAACACAAGAGCTAAATCATGTCTGTGGTAACTCAGTGTTCGAGCTCTGGTACACTATAGTCAGTTAATCCGGACGTAGAGGTGGCGTTTGTGAAAAGTGTCCATACAGCTGAGCGAAGAGCTAAACTGCAGAATCACAGCTACTAAACGAACAGTTACACATGTAAAACTGGAAAGAAGGATTACTGACAGCAGGTGGTGATTAAATCTTTCTTCCTGTTTTAAATAGAGATTTAACCCCCGCTAGTTCTGTCTGTATGCTAGCGGTACGGCACACCACTGCAAAAACTGTGTAAGACAAATTAAGGAGCATGAGTAGGTTACGCGACCCGATAGCGGAGCGGCTCGTACCTCAGAAAATGAATGGTCTCATCATATATCCTTTACCCCCAACCTAGTCCCTATCCCACACCCTCGTCCCTATCCTCCACCCTCGTCCCTGTCCTACAGCCTCATCGCTATCTTCGACCCTAGTCCCTATCCCTCACCCTGCGATTCTGTTCTGTTCACATATTTTTGCAATAAAAATTAAATTATAATAATTAGGAGTTAGATCTGAAGGACCCGTGTATATTCTGTACATTATTTATGTACAATTCTGTGTATTCTGTGCATATATATACAGTATACAGTATTTATATATATATTTATTTATTTTTTAAATAATTTCATTAGAATTTGTTCAAATGCTGACTCTGTACTTAGAAAGTACATGTAAATTAAACTGACCTCCACAAAATGTCACAAAAATGGTAAAAAAATGCTACAGATATATAATACAGAAATATCAATTGAAATAAAGGATTATGTAATATATCTCATAATACACAGTTTCAATTATACTGTCCATAAACAAAATTCCTACATGCATTTCTTTCAGCTCCATCAGATATGATTTAATTATGACCAAATCAGGCAACATCATGGTCATCTATAACCCTAAAGACAAGCAAGCAGCCCGAGAGACCTGCCCAGTAATCTACTCCCGCCACTGCTGGTTGATGGTTTATGAGGCCATGGTTTGTCTTTCAGCCCCGCCCAGAGCTAAAACCACACCCAGTGAAAGATGTAGACTGTATTAGTGGCAGTTTACCAGCTCTGTGAAGAGCGTAGACTGACTGGAAAAGCCCAGCAACCGTGTTAGTCATCAGACCAAAAACCGCCACCTCATCAAACACGTACTGAGACAGAACGTTCTGAAAACCGTAAGCTACAGACACTGGAACATTCTGGAGCAGAAAGGCCAGCAGATTAACAGAGACCACCTGGAAGGCCTTCTTTTTGGCAGCATCCATCTCACCAGCATCTCTCTCCATGTCTCCCGGTCCTGGTTCCCTCAGCCTTCTCAGGATGGACACACAACAGAAGCCGTCCACCATTAAAGCAACAAGGTAAACGACTGCGAAAACAACAAAGGGCAAACTAAGGAGCATGGATGAGTAGATTACGCCCATCGCCAGTGAACACATCCAGACTGCTACGGAGCACCCCACCCGATAGCGGAGTGGCTTGTACCTCAGGAAGGTTACAGGGTGGACCACGGCCAGGTACCACTCCAAACACACACAGCTCTGGAACAGACAGCGAGAGGACGAACTGATACCGATGAGGAGACCAAAGAGTTCATAGATGCACAAGCTGTAGCTTAGCCTACACAGAGTGTGGACAGGTCCAAATAGCACAAAGACAATCTCAGAAACGGCCTGGTTCCAGCTGAACACGTCCGAGGCCTCCATCACACCACGCCTGGGGAAGAGGAGGACGATGATGTAGACGTTCAGAGGAAGACCCAGGAGGAAACTGAGAAGATGGATGGACATGACCAAGGCAGAAGGGACCAGGCTGAGTGAGTATGGGAGGGAGGAGTTCATGTTCAGCTCCTAGAAAGAGGAGGACAGGATGACATCATCAGTAGGAAAGCTGTACCCCACTGAAGGCTGTTAGTAAGATCACTGTACAAGGCTAACCCTGCGTTTACACCAGCAGGCCACAGAGCGGCAACCGACCGGTCACTTCCTGTGGGAGTACGTGACTTGTACCCGCGGTTTAGTGACAAGCAACAAATCTCACAAACTGTGATATCCTCTACGTCATGTAAATGATTTATGGGGCCACGTAAGCGACTTGAATGCAGAGTTAATGTAAACTGATTAATATCGGTGAATATGTTTTTCTATATTGTTCTAAACTGTTACAGTGATTTTTACAGAGCATACTGAGTTTTCACCCATGCCAACATTAATACAAGGCCGCTCATGGCTATTACATTATTGTACCTCCACAACATGGAACTTCCTGGTTTTAGTTTTAAAGGCTTTTAGCCGTTAACTCTGATCCCAGACCAACCATAACTAATGCACATTAAATATTATTTACATTATAAAATGAAGCTTAAATCCCCACTGAGAATACAGACGACTTCATCTTTCACAGGTAGCATATTCATAAGTCTGACATCATAGACAATAAACTAGTAAACAAACAAAAATGACTGATAATCAGATACGACTGTACTGTATAATAATCTATAACTGATTATTTAAATAGAGAAAGGAGATTCTTACAGATCCAGCAGGACTCCAGACTTCTCTGTCTTCTCTCTCAGCTGCAGGTGTGTTTGTGTGGTAATGATAAATGTTCAGACCATTTACCTTTTCAATAATGCAAATCTCATACAGTCAGTGTTCCTGTCCATGTACCGCCTCTCAGCACACACCGAACTGGAGCTCATAAGGGTTCATACTGGGGTTCATAATGGTTCATACTGGAGCTCATAAGGGTTCATACTGGAGCTCATAAGGGTTCATACTGGGGTTCATAATGGTTCATACTGGAGCTCATAAGGGTTCATACTGGAGCTCATAAGGGTTCGTACTGGAGCTCATAAGGGTTCATACTGGAGCTCATACTTGTTCATACTGGAGCTCATAAGGGTTCATACTGGAGCTCATACTTGTTCATACTGGAGCTCATACTTGTTCATACTGGAGCTCATAAGGGTTCATACTGGAGCTCATAAGGGTTCATACTGGAGCTCATAAGGGTTCATACTGGAGCTCATACTTGTTCATACTGGAGCTCATAAGGGTTCACACTGGAGCTCATAAGGGTTCATACTGGAGCTCATAAGGGTTCATACTGGAGCTCATAAGGGTTCATACTGGAGCTCACAAGGGTTCATTCTGGAGCTCACAAAGGTTCATACTGGAGCTCATAAGGGTTCACACTGGAGCTCATAAGGGTTCATACTGGAGCTCATAAGGGTTTATACTGGAGCTCATAAAGGTTCATACTGGAGCTCATAAGGGTTCATACTGGAGTTTATAAGAGTTCGTACTGGAGCTCATAAGGGTCCATACTGGAGCTCATAAGGGTTCATTCTGGAGCTCACAAAGGTTCATACTGGAGCTCATAAGGGTCCATACTGGAGCTCATAAGGGTTCATACTGGAGTTTATAAGAGTTCATACTGGAGCTCATAAGGGTTCATACTGAGGAGTCAGCGCCCCTCTACTCCACCGTCAACACACCTGAGTGAACATGAAGAGCAGCGGGACCCCAGCACCAACACTCCCAGCTTACCCACCACTCTCTGTCAGTGGACCCCTAGATCTGCACCTCTTACCTAGCAGAAACACTCACTACCACACACTCCACTGAACAGGTAGGGTTTAAGCCTGGACTTAAAGACTGAGGCTGTGTCGGAGTCCCGAACGCTAACTGGTAGGTTATTCCAAAGCTGGGGGGCCTGGTACAAAAGGCTCCGCCCCCAGATGTATATGAAAATTACAAAGGCTCTATAAACTTATTATCTAATTCTAGATTTGCTTTCACATTCCAAACACACTGCATGTGCTACCATAAGGGTTCATACATGAGCTCCAGACTGAGTGGGCGGACCCTGCTGCAGCATGGCTTACCATTCGCTGAGCAGCGGTGGGCTGAACTTGAGGTTCAACAGATACTTAGTGCTAACTGAGGTCATGATGGAACAGTTCCGTCATGCAGCATGACATGATGCACACCTCCAGCCTTTAACCAGGATTTTCACAAACTGAGCCAGAATGCTGCTCCATCCAGACTTTACCATCCAGCATGGACCTCCAGGGCTTGTGGTCCTATTCCACCATCGACTGAACCACGGTCTCCTCTCTCGGCTGGTAAGTACCTTAATATAGAACTTCGTCTACTGGTGTTATTGTTGTCCTGTCACATTAGTGACCATTCATCCCCGTCTCTAAGGCTAATCTCATACCGTCAAAATGTGCCTGTCCTGGTACAGATAAAAATGTCCGCTTCATAAATAATCAGCACCGATACTAGCAGTAATTTAAAGCTGCACAGTCTTACATAGTGTAATTCATATTACACTACAGTGAGGAAAATAAATTATTAAATAAATTATTAAATAATATTAATGAAACATGCTCTGTAGGCTTTGTTGGGCTGAAGAATTTAGGAAGTCCAGTTTTTTCAGACTGTGATTTAAATTACAATTGTTTTATTCTATGGTTTTTGTGCTAGTGTGTTAATGGTCTAAAGAAGGTCATTGCTTCATCACCCATGACCTATTACAGTATGACTGTAGCAGGGCTACATTAATAATATTATTCTGCCACATAAAATAATATAAACAGTCAAAAACATCCACTTTTTACTTCATGAGTTTAACTCCATCAGCACACTCGTAAACAGCGTAGCATGTACAGTAAATCTCAGACTGATTACTCTTTTAATGCTCCACCTTAAATGGTAGCAAATGCTGAGCTACACCAATAAGAGTCCTTGGGCAAGACTCCTAACACTGCACTGGCCCACCTGTAATACAAATAACCTTGCAGGTCGCTCTGGATAAGGGCGTCAGCTAAATGCCTCCCTGTAAATGTATTAGATTTATATTTACAGTATGTACACGCGGGTATTTCAACAAGTTAGCATCATTAGCACAGTTGGCTAGTCACAGTAGTGTCTAGTGATAGCAGTTAAACTCACTCCATGTAACTAAATGATATATACACATCCCAGTGTAACACAGTGCTCAAACACTAAGCTTCAACAGCCAGAATTTAGATTTCGAGCAGTGTTGAGACAACCGGTGAGAATAAGAAGCTGATGAAGCTGATTTAACTCTAAACTGAGCTAAACTGCTGTATGTGTGTTGGAGCAGTTCTGTTTACTGTAGCTCTTCGCATCCAGCAGTCTCTGTACGGGGAGTTTAGTAATGTTCCAGCTTTAAAAACAGAAGAAGATCTTTTATATGTAGCGAGGGAATGATCAGCTGTTCATATCCAGCTAGCCACGCTAACCAGAAGCCATCGCTAACAGTAGCTATGTTCACAAACAAGCTAGCTCTCATTAGCTGCTGGAACCGCCTGGCTAACATGCTAACATGCTAACATGTTTGCTCAGTGTTTGAGCTCTGGTACACTTTAACCACATCCTGGTATCCGTTCAGTTCACCGTTTATATACTGATCAGTGATGTAGGTACTAAACACCATTATACTTAAGTAGACTCGACTAATACTGACAAGTTTACTGAACAGATTATTTGGTCTGAACTTGTACAGAAAAGTATGATTAAATTTTCATGCCTGGTACATAAAGACATCCAGTACAATATTTGTTTGGAAATTTTCATTTATAAATAATACAAATATGTCCTTAACCCTGGCCATGTGGGGTTTATTACATATATGTGGAGTCCACAGGTACGTTTACTTACAGTTTGAGTGTACATGTAATACCTAAATTAATAAGTGGCAAAATAATATTAAATATTGATTATGTTACGTTTACATAAAGAGAACTTACAAGCCAACTGCAGTTTAAAACCCACTAAAGTGGACGTTTACATAGATCACACTTAAAAGTGCACTTTAATACACTAACAGCACTGTAAAGATCAGTAGCAGTAGTTACACTAGTATTTCACTGAGAGTATACTTACAAGGATCTACATCGGGGAATCATCATCGTCAGCTATAACCCTGAGGACGAGCACAAAGGCTGACATCCCATGTCCTCAGAACCTTACCCAGTTCCAGGAAATCACATTGTAGGATTTTTAAAGGATTTATTTGTAAATTATGGTGGAAAATAAGTATTTTGGTCAATAACAAACAAGCAAGATTCCTGGCTCTCACAGACCTGTAACTTTAATAAGCTCCTCTGTCTTCCACTTTAGACCTGCACCAGGCTGGGAGGAGTGAATCTACCATAGGCCAGCAGGTGGGTGTGAATAAACTGTGGAAGCCACTGTAAGAAAATGGAGGACATACAAGACCACTGATACTCCCTCGACCTGGGGCCCCACGCAAGATCTCATCCAGTGGGGTCCAAATGATCCTGAGAACGGTGAGCAAAAATCCCAGACCTACACGGAGGGACCTGATGAATGACCTGCAGAGGGCTGGGACCAAAGTAACCACGGGTACCATCAGTAACACACTACACCCAGAGGGGCTCAGGTCCTGCAGGGCCAGGCGTGTCCCCCTGCTTAGGCCAGTACATGTCCAGGCCCGTCCGGAGTTTGCCAGAGAGCATATGGATGATCCAGAAGAGGACTGGGAGAACATCATGTGGTCAGATGAAACCAGAACAGAACTTTTTGGTAAAAACTCAAACTCGTCGTGTCTGGAGGAAGAAGGATGCTGAGCTGCATCCCAAGAACACCATACCTACTGTGGAGCATGGGGGTGGAGACATCATGCCCTGGGGCTGTTTCACTGCAAAGGGGACTGGACAACTGATCCGTGTTAAGGGAAGAATGAACGGGGCCATGTATCGTGAGATCTCTCCAAACGCACCCAAACGCACCGCTCGGGCAGCGAAGGAGTGGCTCCGTAAAAAGCATCTCAAGGTCCTGGAGTGCCCTAGCCAGTCTCCACCTCAACCCCATAGAAAATTTGTGGAGTGAGTTGAAAGTACGTGTTGCCTTGCGACAGCTCCATCACTGCTCTAAAGGAGATCTGCATGGAGGAATGGGCCAGCGTACCAGCTACAGTGTGTGGAGACCTGGTGAAGACCTACAGGACACGTTTGACCTCTGTCATCGCCATCAAAGGTTATGTTACAAAGTACTGAGCTGAACGTGTGTTATTGACCAAATACTTACTTCCCACCATCATTTACAAATAAATTCTTTAACAATCCTACATTGGGATTTCCTGAATTTCTTTTTCTCATTCTCTCTCTCAGTTGAAGTGGACCTATGATGAAAATTACAGACCTCTCTCATCTCTCTAGTAGGAGAACTTGCACCATCAGTGGCTGACTAAATACTTTTTTGCCCCACTGTACAACATGATCTTTCAGCCCCGCCCAGAGCTACAGCAGCAGCCGGTGAAGGATGTAGACTGTGCTAAGGGTAGTTTACCAGTTCTGTACAGAGTATAGACTGACTGGAAAAGCCCAGTAACCACGCTGCTAACCATGCCAAAGACTGATACCACATCAATTATATACGGCGACAGAGCGTCTTGAAAACCATAAACTACAGACACTGTAACGTTCTGAAGCAGAAAGGCCAGCAGATTAACAGAGACCACCTGGAAGGCCTTCTTTTTGGCAGCATCCATCTCCCCAGCGTCTCTCTCCATGTCTCTCGGTCCTGGATCCCTCAGCCTTCTCAGGATGGACACACAACAGAAGCCGTCCACCATTAAAACACCAGCGTAACCGACTGCAAACACTGTGTATGGAAGATTACGAAGCATGGATGAGTAGGTTACACCGATCGCCAGTGAACACATCCAGACTGTGACGGAGCACCCGACCCGATAGCGGAGCGGCTTGTACCTCAGGAAGGTTACAGGGTGGACCACGGCCAGGTACCACTCCAAACACATGCAGCTCTGGAACAGACAGCGAGAGGCAAAACTGGTACCGATGAAGAAACCTAAAGCTTCAACGATGCACAGGCTGTAGCTTACATTACACAGAATGTGGAAAGGTCCAGAGAGAACATAGAGGATCTCAGAAACGGCCTGGTTCCAGCTGAACACATCAGACGCCTCCATCACACCACGCCTGGGGAAGAGGAGGACGATGATGTAGACGTTCAGAGGAAGGCCCAGGAGGAAATTGAGAAGATGGATGGACAAGACCAAGGCAGGAATGACCGACAGATCCAGGCTGAGTGAGTATGTGAGGGTGGAGTTCATGTTCAGGTCCTAGAAAGAGGAGGACAGGATGACATCATCAGTAATAAAGCACTGAAGGCTGTTAGTGAAGGTCACTGTAGATAGCTTTAGTAGATAGGTGAGTTTGTTGAAAATTCTAAAATATTAGATCTGTGTCTTGTTGCTGTTACAGTGATTTTTACAAAGCATACTGAGTTTTCACCCATGTCAACATTAATGCACGGCCGCTCATGGCTATTACGTTATTGTACCTCCACAACTTGGAACTTCCTGTTTTTAGTTTTAAAGGCTTTTAAGTGTTAACTCTGAACCTAGACCAACCATATCTAATGCTCATTAAATATTATTTACATTATAAAATGAAGCTTTAAATCCCCACTGAGAATACAGACGACTTCATCTTTCACAGGTAGCATATTCATAAGTCTGACATCATAGATATAAACTAGTAAACAAACAGAAACGACTAATAATCAGATACGACTGTACTGTATAATAATCTATAACTGATTATTTAAATAGAGAAAGGAGATTCTTACAGATCCAGCAGGACTCCAGACTGTCCCTCTGTCTTCTCTCTCAGCTGCAGGTGTGTTTGTGTGGTAGTGATATATGATGGGACCATATACCTTTCTCTCTGATGCAAATCTCATACAGTCAACGTGTTCCTGTCCCTGTACCGCCTCTCAGCACACACTGAAGATCACAGAGACAATCAAAGTGGACATTAGAGCTCATAAGGGTTACTGTTGAAGTTTATATGGGTTCATACTGGAGCCCCAAAGATTTCAAATTGGAGCTCATTATGCTTTATTCCTCTAGCTCATAAGGGTTCATACTGGAGCTTATAAGGGTTCATACTGGAGCTCATAAGGGTTCATAGTGGAGCTCATAAGGGTTCATACTGGAGCTCATAAGGGTTCATACTGGAGCTCATAAGGGTTCATAGTGGAGCTCATAAGGGTTCATACTGGAGCTCATAAGGGTTCGTACTGGAGCTCATAAGGGTTCATACCGGAGCTTATAAAGGTTCATACTGTAACTCATAAGATTCCATACTGGAGCTCATGAGGGTCCACACTGGAGCTCATAAGTGTTCATACTGGAGCTCATAAAGGTTCATAGTGGAGCTCATAAGGGTTTATACTGGCGCTCATAAGGGTTCATAGTGGAGGTCATAAGGGTTTATACAAGCGCTCATAAGGGTTCATAGTGGAGCTCATAAGGGTTCATACTGGAGTTCATAAGGGTTCATAGTGGAGTTCATTAGTGTTTATTGTGAAAAACTATTTCTTGTCTTGTTTCTTTTATATCTGTGGAGTCCACTTGTAAGTCTACTAAATGTTCATCTACATGTACATGACGTATACAATAATAGCAAAACATCAGGAACACAGAACTCGGCTGGACACGTGTTTAGTTGAAAGTCAGATGAGCTTTATTACAGAATCTGTTAGCTGAGCACAACAGCAAAATACAAGCAAGCGTCACTATTGGGCAATGAGAGGTCATGAACGGAGAAACAGGTAAAGGTCAAAAACCAGGAAATCAGGTCAACCAGTGAACAAATGCATTTTCCCCGGTGACAAGGAAAACAGAAGGAGAGTCGAACACCAGCAAGGCAAACAATCAAGCTACCAGAACCAGGGAAGGATCAAAGGGAGTCAGAACCAGAGACAGAAATGAGAAAGGTCAGAGAGAAACACTCAGCAAAGAAACTGGGTCTAGTCCTCCACCGAAAGAAAACCTACAAGTAAACTGTATCCATAAACATGTACTTTAGTAAACTTAAATAACTTTAAAAACTTCCAAACTACTAGTTTACCATGGGTACACCTAAAACTAGCCGAATGAGGCCGTGTCATGGTCAGCTACAGTGGGGAATATCAGTATTTGATACACTGGCGATATTCCACGTTTTCCCACTTGCAACCAGGGCAGTGTAGAGAGATTGTGATCATTCATGTGTGTGTGACAGACGTGTGTATCTGACTTTTACGGAAATGTGGAACAAACGGTGTCCTGTGTTGCTGTAATGCGGGACGCAGCATTTAGTCACCGAATAAAGGAGGATTCTGTGTTTTACGGGACGGGTGGCAACCCTAGGTCATGTATTGAGTTTGAGTTCTACCCAGTGATCTTTTCCGTCTACACCTCTGCAGGTTGATGGTTCACATACAACATGATCTGTGATCGGTGAAGGATGTAGACTGCATTAACGGTAGTTTACCAGCTCTGTACAGAGTATAGACTGACTGGAACAGCCCAGTAACCACGCTGCTCACTATACCCAAGGCTAATACCACATCACTTACATCCTCAGGTAGAACGTCTTGAAAACCATAAGATACAGATACTGGAACGTTCTAAAGCAGAAAGGCCAGCAGATTAACAGAGACCACCTGGAAGGCCCTCTTTTTGGTAGCATCCATCTCCCCAGTGTCTCTCTCCATGTCTCTTGGTCCTGGATCCCTCAGCTTTCTCAGGATGGACACACAAAAGAAGCCGTCTATAATTAAAATAATGACGTAAACGACTGCGAAAACCTTGTATGGGAAATGAAGAAACATGCAAGAGTAGGTAACGGCAATCGCCAGTGAACACATCCAGACTGAGATGGAGCACCCGACACGGTAACGGAGTGGCTTGTACCTCAGGAAGGTTACAGGGTGGACCACGGCCAGGTAGCGCTCCAAACATACACAGCTCTGGAACAGACAGCGAGAGAACAAACTGGTACCGAGGAAGAAACCTAAAGCTTCAACGATGCACAGGCTGAAGCTTAGACTACACAGAATGTGGAAAGGTCCAGAGAGAACATAGAAGATCTCAGAAACGGCCTGGTTCCAGCTGAACACATCAGAGGCCTCCATCACACCACACCTGGGGAATAGGAGGACGATGATGTAGACGTTCAGAGGAAGGCCCAGGAGGAAATTTAGAACAATGATGGATGTGACCAAGGCAGAAGTGATCGAGAGTTCCAGGCTGAGTGAGTATGGGAGGGTGGAGTTCATGTTCGGGTCCTGGTAAGAGGAGGACAGGATGACATCATCAATAATAAGGCAGTGGTCCACTGGAGGCTAGTCAAGATCGCTATACAAGGCTAACCCTGCTTTACACCAGCAGGCCACAGAGCGACAACCGACCGGTCATTTCCTGTGGGAGTAGGTGACTGTAGCCACAGTGACAAGCACCAAATCCTCTACTTTATGTAAATGAATTATGAACAAATGGCTCCAACACATTTTTGTAGACACGGGGGTCCAAGGTCCCCCCAGCTTCTGCTCTCTGAGCTCTGAGTTCCTACCAGCATGTGGTTCCAGTTCTCAGCAGTGTGGTGGTGGAGATAGAGGAGAAGCTCCTTACTGCTTTACATATACTCATCTGTAGCAGCAAACTTCCAGACCTGCAGGACATCTACCGGTCCCGCTGGCTGAGGAAAATCCAGAAGATCCATTTGGACTGTAGCCACCCAGCACACAACCTGTTCATCCTACTGCCCTCAGGCAGGAGGTACCGCAGCATCCAGAACAAACCGGCTAATGAACAGTTTCTACCCACAAGCCATCAGGTTTCTGAACAAGCTGTGAACCTTTGACCAAAACCACCAACACCACCAATACCACCAATACCACCCACACCACCAGTACCACCAATACTACCAACACCACCAAAACCATCAATTATACCAATACCTCCAACACCACCAATACCAACAACACTACCAACACCAGGAACACCAATACCACCAATACTACCAACACTACCAAAACCATCAATATTACCAACACCACCAAAACCATCAATATTACCAATACCTCCAACACCACCAAAACCATCAATACCACCAACACCACCAAAACCACCAATACCACCAATACTACCAACACTACCAAAACCATCAATATTACCAACACCACCAACACCATCAATACCACCAATACCTCCAACACCACCAAAACCATCAATATTACCAACACCACCAAAACCATCAATATTACCAATACCTCCAACACCACCAAAACCATCAATACCACCAACACCACCAAAACCACCAATACCACCAATACTACCAACACTACCAAAACCATCAATATTACCAACACCACCAACACCATCAATACCACCAATACCTCCGACACCACCAAAACCATCAATACCACCAACACCACCAAAACCACCAATACTACCAACACTACCAAAACCATCAATATTACCAACACCACCAACACCATCAATACCACCAACACCACCAAAACCATCAATACCACCAACACCACCAAAACCATCAATATTACCAACACCAACAATACCACCAATACCTCCAACACCACCAAAACCATCAATACCACCAACACCACCAACACCACCAAAACCATCAATACCACCAACACCACCAAAACTACCAATACCACCAATACCACTGCACTCAGACACTTTATTAGTATTACTATTCTTATATATCACCGCTATGGACAACATCACTGAGTCACTTTAAACAGCAGGAATAGATATAAACATACATATTTATTTTATAGCTCTGCTCGCTCTTAGACTGTCCTCGTCTAATAAATGTACATATCAGAATTTCTACAGCTCCCTCCTGTCTCTGTATATCCTGTATTTTGTGTATATTGTATTTATTTATTTATTATAACTCTTTTATATCTCTTTATTTTAATGTTTAGTATGTGTATAGTGCTGTCCTGCTGCAGAGTGTCTACCTGAGTCTCACCACAAGCATTTCAGTGCATGAATGTGCTGACGTGTTGTGCAAATGACAAATAAACCTGAAACTTGATCTTAAACTTGGGGCCACGTGAGCGACTGGTCGCCTGAACACAGAGTTACAGTGAACTGATTAATATTGGTCCTAGACCAGGCATAACTAATGCACATTAAATATTATTTATTTCATAAATTGAAGCTTTAAATCCCCACTGAGAATGCAGACGACTGCCGACGATGCATCTTATACAGGTAGCATATTCATAAGTCTGACATCATAGACTAGAACTTAGTAAACAAACAGAAAGGACTGATAATCAGATACGACTGTACTGTAGTAATAATCTATAACTGATTATTTAAATAGAGAAAGGAGATTCTTACAGATCCAGCAGGACTCCAGACTGTCCGACCGTCTTCTCTCTCAGCTGCAGGTGTGTTTGTGTGGTTATGATAAATGTTCAGACCATTTACCTTTTCAATAATGCAAATCTCATACCGTCAAAATGTGCCTGTCCTGGTACAGCCTCCAAACACACACTGAACAACACAGATAGAAAGGGTCGCTCCATAAAAAATCAGCAGCAACACTAGCAGTAATTTAAAGCTGCACAGTCTTACATAGTGTAATTCATATTACAGTGAGGAAAATAAATTATTAAATAAATTATTAAATAATGTTGATGAAACATGTTCTGTAGGCTTTGCTATTGTTTATCCTATGGTTTTTGTGCTAGTGTGTTAATGGTCTAAAGAAGGTCATTGCTTCATCACCCATGGCCTATTGCAGTATGACTGTAGCAGGGCTACATTAATAATAGCAATAATAGCAAATGCTGAGCTACACCAATAAGAGTCCTTGGGCAAGACTCCTAACACTGCACTGGCCCACCTGTGATACAAATTACCTTGCAGGTCGCTCTGGATAAGACCGTCAGCAAAACGCCTCACTGTAAATGTATTAGATTTATATTTACAGTATGTACACAAGGGTATTTCAACAAGTTAGCATCATTAGCACAGTTAGCTAGTCACAGTAGTGTCTAGTGATAGCAGTTAAACTCACTCCATGTAACTAAATGATATATACACATCCCAGTGTAACACAGTGCTCAAACACTGAGCTTCAACAGCCAGAATTTAGTTTCGAGCAGTGTTGAGACAACCGGTGAGAATAAGAAGCTGATGAAGCTGATTAATGCTGTATGTGTGTTGGAGCAGTTCTCTGTTTACTGTAGCCGTAGCTCTTCACATCCAGCAGTCTCTGTACGGGGAGTTTAGTAATGTTCCAGCTTTAAAACCAGAAGAAGATCTTTTATATGTAGTAAGGGAATGATCAGCTGTTCATATCCAGCTAGCCACGCTAACCAGAAGCCATCGCTAACAATAGCTATGTTCCCAAACAAGCTAGCTCTCATTAGCTGCTGGAACCGCCTGGCTAACATGCTAACATGTTTGCTCAGTGTTTGAGCTCTGGTACACTTTAACCACATCCTGGTATCAGTTCAGTTCACCGTTTATATACTGATCAGTGATGTAGACAGTGATGTACTAAACACCATTATACTTAAGTAGACTCGGCTAATACTGACAAGTTTACTGGATGGGCTATTTGGTCTGTACTAAGGGTTGCCACCTTAGAAACACAGAATACAGGATGCGGGCGGCGTTGGGGGCGTGGTCATGTGCGAGTGACATGTGTTCGAAATACGGAACAAATCGCATCCCGTACGCAACATTTAATGCCAAATAATCTAATTAAGACAAAAAGACGATTCCAGATTTTACGGGATGGGTGGCAACCCTATCGGTACAGAAATGTGCAATTAAATATTCATGTCTTGTACATAAAGACCTCCAGTACAATATTTGTTTGGAAATTTTATTTATAAATAATACAAATATGTCCTTAACCCTGGCCATGTGGGGTTTATTACATATATGTGAAGTCCACAGGTACGTTTACTTCAAGTACAGCTACAGGTACATTTCCAGTATACATGTAATACCTTAATCAAAACCTAGTAAGTGGAAAAATAATATTAAATATCGATTATGTTACGTTTACTTAAAGAGAACTTACAAGCCAACTGCAGTTTAAAAACCACTGAAGTGGACGTTTACATAGATCATACTTAAAAGTGCACTTTAATGCACTAACAGCACTGTAAAGATCAGTAGCAGTAGTTACACTAGTATTTCACTGAGAGTATACTTACAAGGATCTACATCGGGCGATCATCATCGTCAGCTATAACCCTGAGGACGAGCACAAAGGCTGACATCCCATGTCCTCAGAACCTTACCCAGTGACCTTTTCCACCTACACCTCTGCAGATTGATGGTTCACATACAACATGAGCTTTCAGCCCCGCCCAGAGCTACAACAGCAGCCGGTGAAAGGTGTAGACTGCATTAACGGTAGTTTACCAGCTCTGTACAGAGTATAGACTGACTGGAGAAGCCCAGTAACCACATTACTCACTATTCTAAAGATTGATAGCACATCAATTAAATACGGCGACAGAACGTTTTGAAAACCATAAGATACAGATACTGTAACGTTCTGAAGCAAAAAAGCCAGCAGATTAACAGAGACCACCTGGAAGGCCCTCTTTTTGGCAGCGTTCATCTCATTCGTCTCTTGGTCCTGTATCCCTCAGCTGCAGGTGTGTTTGTGTGGTAATGATAAATGTTCAGACCATATACCTTTTCAATAATGCAAATCTCATACAGTCAGTGTTCCTGTCCATGTACCGCCTCAGCACACACTGAAGCTCATAAGGGTTCATACAGAAGCTTATAAGGGTTCATACAGGGGCTCATAAGTGTTCATACTGGAGCTCATAAGGGTTCATACTGGAGCTCATAAGGATTCATACTGCAGCTCATACAAGTTCAAACTGGAGCTCATAAGGGTTCATACTGGAGCTCATAAGGGTTCATACTGGAGCTTATACGAGTTCATACTGGAGCTCATAAGGGTTCAGATTGGAGCTTATAAAGGTTCATAGCAAAACTCATAAGCTTTAATACAACTAACATCATGTGTCAGATGGGATAAGGTCTTGATGCTGGAATTCATAACTTCTCATTTAAACCAAAAACATCTATATTGGTCCCATCCACAAAACATTCTTCCAGTAGCCTTCAGGCTTGACCATGTGATCTTTGGCAAACTGAAGACGGTTAGCAATGTTCATTTGGAGAGCAGTGAGCTTCTCCTTGCAGCTGTGTCCTTTGTTTGGGCTGAGTTAAGACCAAAGGGCAGTCTGAGAAATCTGTACCTGCCGAATGGCGTGTTGAAAGTTGTCAGCAGTGATGACTCAGCTTTATGCCCCAATAGCCGGATCTGGCATCCAGGACGCTGAAATAACAGGCTCCAGCGAGCTTTGCTGTGGCATCTTCTAATGTAGGTAAGGGGTAGTGAGGTAGTGGAGTGCCTTGTTGAGGTCTCTGGGGTCTAGGCATACTCTCAGCTTGCCACTGTGAGGTTTCTCTACTACTACTAATGCATTTACCCATTCAGTGGGTTCTGTTACCTTGCATATGATGTTGGACTTTTCCATCTTGTCGAGTTCCTGCTCGAGCCTGTCTCGCAGTGCAATGGGGACTCTGCGTGGTGGGTATGCCACAGGCGTGGCGTTTGGGTCAATGCAGAGGTGGCATTCGCCCGGGAACTCTCCGATGCCCTGGAAGACATCCGCATATTTCTCTAGCAAGCTCTGTGTCCCATCCTCTGCAGACACTGCCAATATCAGCTTAAGTAGGTTCAGGTCTAAGCTGGCCCTCATACCCAGTATGGGTGGTGCTTTGGTCGACAATGTGAAACTCCAATGTTACTGTGACCCCCATAGGCTGGGAGTCTCTGAGCGGCTGGTTGTAGAGTCATGCCTTTGAAGAGCTTTTGGAACACATGCTCGGGAATGGCATTGGTTTGTGCGCCAGTGTATGTGTGGCTACTTCGATCTCGGCATAGGCCTGTTCAATGTCCTTGCCAGCGTTCTCAGTTGTGAGCCCATCTATATAAAGCTCTGCTTGCTCCTCATAGCTTTCCTCTACCCCATGGCTCTCCGGTGTGGCTGTGTTGCAGACTTTGTCTTACACATTTTAGCAAAATGGTTTAGTTTCTTGCATTTTCGGCCTTGTTTACCTTTGGCTGGGCATGCATCTTTGGCACCATGTTGGCCTCCACACCTGCCACATTCTTGGTTTTGCTTTTCTGTAGCTTGTTTTCTGCCTGTTTTCAGCTTTTCTGCTTATGGCGTGCACTGCTTCACTACTGTGCTCCTTTCCGACCGTTTCTCTCAGCTGTGCTTGGGCTAGCTCATAAGACCGTGCTATTCTCCAACGTGAGGTCTGCACCATGGCTGAGCAGCTTTTCACGCACACGTGGGGAGTTAGTGGCGATAACTATTCGGTCCCTGACCATTTCGTCACTATTGGGGTAGCCACAGTCTCTTACCAGCAGCTTCAACTCAGTTATGAAATGTTAGAAAGTCTCTTTCTCCCCTTGCATTTTTTCATGGAACCGGTCTCTGGCGTATATTGGATTGGACTTGGGAGTGAGATAACTCGTGTACATATCGTAGTACGTCTTTAATTTCTTAGCGTCATCTTCCGATATGGTCCACGTGTTATATATATCCCTTTCTCTCCGACCCACAACCAAAGACTGCTGCACTTATCTTGCTCGCCTTTCTACCGTAGGGGTCAGGAGAACATCAGCTCTGCATGCTGCTTGAAACGGCGCCAAGCCTCCGGCAAGTTCGGCGAATCCCAGTCCTTTCCGGGTGTTGGAACACCAAAAGTCTCCATGTGTAGTCAAGTATGTGAGCGGATTACCTCTACTCTGACACCATGTTATATTTTGCCCTCTGGCAGTGAGTTTAAGTTTAAATGAAGCCACTGGCACCAGCTTGTGTCTGCTCTGTTTATTCCACCGTCTCAGAATCACATACACATCTCCGGCGTGAGTGCCGAAAAACACAATACTCCTTCTAACCAGCGGGAGGCGCTGTTTCCCCACAGAAAAATACATTAAATTGTATTTCCTTTTAAACAAATTTTTAACCAAGTTTGTGGCGAATTGTAAAATAATCACACCCAAAACAACAGATTTCTTTCTCTGCTACATTATCGCTTCTCATTTAAACCAAAAATATCTATAGTAGTCTTCTGGCTTGACCATGTGGTCTTTAGCAGGACGGGCAGCAATGTTCATTTTAGAAAGCATTATATATATATATATAGTACACTGGAGTACTGGAGTACTCTATCTCTCTCTCTTTCTCTCTCGCTCCCTTTCTCTCTCTCTCTCTCTCTCTCTCTTTCTCTGAGCTAAAGTGCTGTATGTTTGTTGGAGCAGCTCTGCTCCTGTAGCTGCAGCTCTTCACATCCAGCAGTCTCTGTACGGGGAGTTTAGTAATATTCCAGCTTTAAAAACAGAAGATTTTTTTTTATAAGGGAATGATCGACTTTGTTCATATCCAGCTAGCCATGCTAATTAGACACCATCTCTAACAGCAGCTATGTTCCCAAACAAGCTAGCTCTCATTAGCTGCTGGAACCGCCTGGCTAACATGCTAACATGTTTGCTGAAAAACTAAATCATGTCTGTTGTAACTCAGTGCTCGAGCTCTGGTACACTATAGTCACTTCCTGGTTCGTAAAGGTGGTGTTTGTGAAACGTGACCATACAGCCGAGCGAAGAGCTAAACTGTAGGATCACTGCTACTAAACGAACAGTTATATATGTAAAACTGGACGGAAGGATTATTGACCGTATCGTACGCAGCAGGTGGTGATTAATACAGTTCTCTTTCTTCCTGTTTTAAATAGAGATTTAACCCCCGCTAGTTCTGTCCGTATGCTAGTGGTGCGGCACACCACTGCAAAAACTGTGAGGCAAATTAAGGAGCATGAGTAGGTTACGCCCATTGCCAGTGAACACATCCAGATTGCGATGGAGCACGCGACCCGATCATGGAGAGGCTCGTACCTCAGAAAATGAATTGTCTCATCATATATCATTTACCCCCACCCTCGTCCCTATCCCCCACCCTCATCCCTATCCCCGACCCTCATCCCTATCGTCCACCCTTGTTCCTATCGTCCACCCTCACCCCTGTCCTCCATCTTCATCCCTATCCTCCACCCTCGTCCTTACCCCACCCTCATCCCTATCCTCCACCCTTGTCCATGTCCTCCACCCTCATCCCTATCCTCCACCCTCGTCCTTACCCCAGCCTCATCCCTATCTCCCACGTCATCCCTATCCTCCACCCTTGTCCCTATTCTCCGCCCTCGTCCCTATCCCCCACCTTCATCCCTATCCCCCACCCTAATCCACCATCGTCCCTCCCTATCGCCCACCCTCATCCCTATCGTCCACCCTTGTCCCTATCGTCCACCCTCGTCCCTATCCTCCACCCTCGTCCTTACACCACCCTCATCCCTATCTCCCGCCGTCATCCCTATCCCCCACCCTTGTCCCTATCCTCCACCCTCATCCATGTCCTCCACCCTCATCCCCATCCTCCACCCTTGTCCTTACCCCACCCTCATCCCTATCTCCCACCGTCATCACTATCCCCCACCCTTGTCCCTATCTCCCACCAGCATCCCTGTCCTCCACCCTTCTGCATATTTTAAAGAATTTCATTAGAGTTTGTTCAAATGCAGACTCTGTACTTAGAAAGTAGTACATGTAAATTAAACTGACCTCAGCGTAACGTCACTAACATGGTTTAAAAATGCTACAAATACATAAAACAGAAATATCAATTGAAATAAAGGATTATGTAATATATCACATAATACACAGTTTCAATTATACTGTCCATAAAAAAACTTCCTACATCCATTTCTTCCATCAGACATGCTTTAATTTTGACCAAATCAGGCAACATCATGGTCAGCTATAACCCTAAAGACAAGCAAGCAGCCTGAGAGACCTGCCCAGTAATCTATTTCTGCCACTGCTGGTTGATGGTGTATGAGTCCATGGTTGGTCTTTCAGCCCCGCCCAGAGCTAAAACCACACCCAGTGAAAGATGTAGACTGTATTAGTGGCAGTTTACCAGCTCTGTGAAGAGCGTAGACTGACTGGAAAAGCCCAGCAACCGTGTTAGTCATCAGACCAAAAACCACCACCACATCAAACACGTACCGCGACAGAACATTCTGAAAACCGTAAGCTACAGACACTGGAACATTCTGGAGCAGAAAGGCCAGCAGATTAACAGAGACCACCTGGAAGGCCTTCTTTTTGGCAGCATCCATCTCACCAGCATCTCTCTCCATGTCTCCTGGTCCTGGTTCCCTCAGCTTTCTCAGGATGGACACACAACAGAAGCCGTCCACCATTAAAGCTACAAGGTAAATGACTGCGAAAACAACAAAGGGCAAACTAAGGAGCATGGATGAGTAGATTACGCCCATCGCCAGCGAACACATCCATACTGCGATGGAGCACCCGACCCGATAGCGGAGTGGCTTGTACCTCAGGAAGGTTACAGGGTGGACCACGGCCAGGTACCACTCCAAACACACACAGCTCTGGAACAGACAGCGAGAGGACGAACTGATACCGAAGAGGAAGCCAAAGAGTTCATAGATGCACAAGCTGAAGCTTATACTACACAGAGTGTGGACAGGTCCAAATAGCACAAAGACAATCTCAGAAACGGCCTGGTTCCAGCTGAACACGTCCGAGGCCTCCATCACACCACGCCTGGGGAAGAGGAGGACGATGATGTAGACGTTCAGAGGAAGGCCCAGGAGGAGACTGAGAAGATAGATGGACATGACCAAGGCAGAAGTGACCGAGAGATCCCGGCTGGTGGAGGTTGTGAGGGTGGAGTTCATGTTCAGCTCCTAGAAAGAGGAGGACAGGATGACATCATCAATAATAAGGCAGTGGTCCACTGAAGGCTAGTCAAAATCACTGTACAAGGCTAACCCTGCTTTACACCAGCAGGGCACAGAACGACAACCGACCGGTCATTTCCTGTGGGAGTACAGGTCTTGTAGCGGCGGTTTAGTGACAAGCAGCAAATCTCACAAATCTTGATATCCTCTACTTTATGTAAATGAATTATGAACAATTCGCTCCAACAAATTTCTGTAGACATGGGGGTCCAAGGTCCCCCCAGCTTCCTACCAGGTCCTACTGCCTGAGGACATCTACCGGTCCCGCTGCCTCAGGACATCTACCAGTCCTGCTGTCTGAGGACGTCTACCAGTCCCACTGCCTGAGGACATCTACCAGTCCCACTGCCTGAGGAAATCTACCGGTCCCGCTGCCTCAGGACATCTACCAGTCCCACTGCCTCAGGACATCTACCAGTCCCACTGCCTGAGGACATCTACCGGTCCCGCTGCCTCAGGACATCTACCAGTCCCACTGCCTGAGGACATCTACCGGTCCCGCTGCCTCAGGACATCTACCAGTCCCGCTGTCTGAGGACGTCTACCAGTCCCGCTGCCTGAGGACGTCTACAAGTCCTGCTGCCTGAGGACATCTACCAGTCCCACTGCCTAAGGACGTC
>JAMWET010006747.1:0-30751 GCA_024036415.1 Prochilodus magdalenae
TACCATGCCCGTAAACTAATGGATAAGCATTTAAACCACATCAACAAACACAATAGCTGACCCTTCAGGGTTTTACAGACCACACCTCCAGTCTAGTCCTTGCTCAGGGCCACATTTGACTGATCTGAGCTGGTTGCTGGCCACCTTCCAAGGCTAGGACGTGCCTCTCTCATCGTGCATTGAGCATGAATGGTCATAATAAGGATATTGATGATTCCGTATCGACGAGCCATCTGCCATGTTTGGTGCACTCCACCCAAGGTCCACTACTGCCACTGACTTTCCCAGCTGGCTCCCATTTTCCGGCGGACTCAGGCTCGCAACATTTTCCCATTTCCACCAACATGGAGCGGATTCCATTCTGTTTACACACCAAATTTTGAAGCGTTTGCTCCATTTACACCAAAATTAAACAGGTTTGGAACCTGAAAAGTTGGAACCAAGGACTAGTAGGTTATTCAGCACCAACCGGGACAATTCTGTGGGGATGTGGGTGTGGCGACACCCAGTGGTCTGCTGAAGACCCTCTTCTACCTCATCTTATCTCCAGTAGTTGATCCGTGCTGCTTTCTATATAAACAAACATCTGGAATAACAGCACCAACGCTCTCAGGTCATCTATACGCGCCGCCATCTTGGTACTGCAGTGTACTACCACTGTGTGATGCCGTTCAGTGACGTTGATGTCGTATTCTTTGAAATTCCTTGGTTCTACTTAAAACTGGTGCACATGAGGACGGAATGCCTTCCCTAAACAGCACCAAGGTCCGAAGAAGCCCAAACAAAACCAGCTCAAGGGCTCTATTGGTTTATAAAGGTCGATGGGTTGCGGTATTGCCAATATTGGCCGGGGTCGAGCCCCGTTACACTGTTCCCCTTGCTGTCTTTCTCAGGGCTCTCGAGGTTCCACAGAGGTGGCACTGTTCCACTTCTGACACCAATGTAGCATCTACATTGACAAAGGAGACGCCACGATTTCTGCCACACCAAGCACTCTTTGTTGACACCAGCAGTACATGCCTACATCTTACCACAGGAATAGCAGGGAGGTTATCCTAGCCGCATGCTTCCTCTCCATGGTTACTCAACACGAAATAACACAATAAACACACATACACCATCAGCCAACAAGTAAACGCATTAACACCTTAACCTATTTAATGGGAAACACCCCAGTATTGCCATTTCCATAAGCAGTTATGGCTTGCCCATTAACACACCCCAGATTATACAACATTTAATATCAATATCCATGGGTTGATAACTTTTTGTGGCAGATTTAGCATACTGCAATGGACTGGCGGCCTGTCCAGGGTAATTCCGGCCTTCCTTCCAAGGAGCACTGGTACTCTGGAAGATAGGCTGCTGAGAAGACGAATACATTCATGACTGTAGTCAGGCAGTAGTAGATGATTATCTGAAAGGGATTGGAGTGAGTGGCAAAACTGATTCCATGCGGACTTTGGTAGACTTCCCGTTATAAAATTCCCAGTTGCTCTACTGTATAGGCTGTCGTAAATCCGGAATAGCATATAGTTTCACCTGGGAATCTGTCTCTTTGTTTCTTTGGAGACCTCATAATTAGATCAATATGGCTCTTGACGGCACATGCTACATGTGTACCAACTGTGGAAGAACTTTCCAGTGTCCACTAAACGGCATGACGGATTTCACCCAGACTCTTATTCTGAAAATCGGGTGGTCCTAATTTTGGGTTAACTTTGCATGAGCTTCCCCCTCACCAACCCCAAGGCTAGGGTGGCTCTAACAAAACAGACAGAGGTTAGTATGGACACTTTGACGAGCTACATCCTGTCGCCTGGTCATGATTCGTCCTTCTTCAGGTCGGTAGGTACTCAGCATTGCTGACCCAGAGCGCCCCACAAGTCCTGCCCTTTCTGAGATGCCCTGTCAAATGCGCTCACGGCTTTCCAAGACGTCGACCAACTGGACCAACTGTTACCGTGCCATTGGATATATCCCAGAGCTTGACCTAGGCCACTATTGAGACCTAAGCATGTTATTTATGGTATAGGTCATATCCCATAAACCAACATTAATATTCAGTGTTTGTATGACTTGCTTTTCACCACCAGCACACCTAATCTGGGCCTTTACCTCCACCTCCACGAATCAAAAATGGCTGACTCATCAGATTGCTAGCGCCACGTCCCTGGCTAAAAGGTGGATCCTGTTATTCGAGAAACGTGGAGGAGCCTGCGGTAATTAGCGAGCATTATCCCTCCATTACATTTCCATCGACAAGCCATAAGTGGCTCGATAAAAGTGCCACTGAAAGCCATCTTCAGACCGGGCTATTAAAACAATGGACTGTTCTACTCGAGATCATTGATCATCCTCCACACAGATGATTCATCTAATAATTAGCTGGATGCACGTCCTGTGAAAGGTCTCGCTCGGCACCAGAATCAAATAATGACAAGAGCCGTGTCAAATGGGCTTCTGTGGTTAAACGAGTACCCATTAAGGCAAGACCGAATTGTAGGCAACAAACGTTGGTGCTTATTGGAGGGCTTTTTAATATAACCAAAAAATAACCAAAAACTGCAACTGAGTGTCTGTTACTTCACTAATAACTACCTGAAGACGTACAAGTGCTCATCTACACAATGACATGGAGCTGAATCCCTTCAAAATGACTGATCACTGAGCATCAATGAACAATGTAATATTATGCTACACATTAGCAACCACCTGGGATAGCCTATACATATCCCATTAATTAATGTTGTGCTAATTGGCACACGCTTTTGAATTACTTTAAAGAAGTAACGGGTGGGACTTTAGACAACCCCCCAAAACTAGGAGCGTGTTAAGTGTTTATCGGGGAAGCCAAGCTCTTCCTGACATCCTGTTAACACAAATGGCAGTTCACCATATAAGCTCACCAAACCAAAGGTCAATTAAACGAGTACCGATAACAGCTGTGACTGGATTGGGCATGTACTGGAAGTTTCTGGATGTAGGCCACATCGGTGTTCAGACTCATCACAGATTGGTCAGTTGGGCCAGATTTGGTGGATGCCCTCCCTGGCACGATTCCAAAGAGAATTCCCTGTAGACTGGGATTTCAGACTGCTGGTAGACCCGTATGACCGTACGCTGCTTCCACACACCTGCAGATTCAGCTGCTTCCTTCACACTATGGTCTTTGGCCACGCCCAAATGCTCAGTCCCTCCTTTTAGCCAATCATTAACACAGGCCACACATGTGACGTAAGCAAGGATGGGCCATAATGCCTTACCTGACTGACGATATAAGCTCGTCCTGTGGTGTGCTTTCCATTCTGACTCGTGCTGTTGTGTTGATTGCATCCGTTGCGAGTGGAGTATGCCTCGGTTGGGTGAGGTCATATCGAAGTATTGCACACCATACTGGTCATGCGGATACTACCATAGCCCACTGTTGGTGCCAGTGGCCACACGGTTGCTAGCATGTTGGTAGGTGGTTTCTGTGGTATAAGATGTTGCTCAGTGGTTGCTATGGTATCTCAGATGGTTGCTATGTTGTTGCTAAGGTATTCTAGATTTTTGCAAAGGTGCTGCTAAGTGCTTGATAGGATGTTGTCAAGTGGATACTATGGCTTCCCAGATGGTTGCTAGGATGTTGCTATGATGTCCCATAAAAGAAGGCATGCACCACTGACAATGACCTAGACCACCCACAGAGAGAGAGAACACAGGCCGAGAACACATGCACACAGGCCGTTACGTCGACTGTCCTCAATACCACGTCAACGGCACCTGGTGTCACTCCACCTCCACCCCTACCGCACCATCTGCAGGAACTGTGTGAGGATATCCAAGCTGCATGGGATGGATTATCACAGGACACCATTAGGAACCTCTACAGCTCCATACCGAGACGTCTGGCGTGTTGGGTTAGCAAACACGGCGGCCCGACTCCACCATACTGAGAGACAGACTTCTGTATGTGTAGCTCAATAAATATTGATCATATCAGTCTAAATTCATCATCAGTTATTGATCCTGGTCACCTTTATCCTCCTTCCCAACACCACCGCACTCCCACACCTCCTTCTGGGTGCAACAGTGGGTGTACATATGTTGATATGACTGATGGGACATGGGACTTTGTCCAGTGACTGAAAATAGACATGTCACATGTTTAAATCCCATATATCAGATTTCTGTATATGGCCCCACCCACCTCTGTTTCTATGGCCATTAGCGCTGAAAGAGGGAGGCCATTCGTTAAAGACGTCCCCCCCGTTACTCGTCCTTGTTAAGCCTGAGTTTGTCTGTCTTTGTAACTCGTTTCTTCCTCTGAACATCATTGGCTTCCATGTTCTGAGCAGTCATTCTTCTGCTCTCTAATGCTCCCCACACTTCTCATTACTGCATGTCATTGTTCTCATTCCACACACATCCTGCCCAACACAGAGACGCTGTCTCTCTCTCTCCCTCTCTCTCCCCTCCTCTCTCATCTCAGTACAGTCAGGCCCATTTACATGCAGCAAGCTCTTTTTAATGGTCTTGTCAAACTGTCTGGCGTGGGAGCCAGCTGCTCTAATTAGTTATGGATTCCTCTGTCAGTCACCTCCTCCTTGTTGTTCAACACGACGTTGTTTGTTCCTCCACACCTTTATTAAAGTAAGGCTGCTGCGTGTTTGAACAGCTGGACCGTGATTAGCATGGAGAGAAAAGTTTACTCAGATCCAGGGTTGCCTGTTCCATCGCTTTGGTGCAGAGGGAGGTCAGCAGGTTGTGGAACCCCCCTCCGATGACAGCAGAATAAAAGCCCTGGAACCGCACGACTGTGAACTGGTACTTGAACGATTAGGCAGCGTGTGCTAGATAATGGTGATCATTCAGCATCAGCTGCGGGACAAGGGATTCATTATCGACATCTGTGCTTGGGCAGTTCATAAATGTGGTTCTCTCCACAACCGAAGAACCCGGTTCTAACCTGGTGACTCTACTGGCCTCACACTCTTTACATGTTGCTCAAAGGTATCCCAGGTGGTTGCTAATATGATGCTCAGTGGTTGCTATGGTATCCCACACGGTTGCTACTATGTTGCTAAGTGGTTACCGTGGTATTCCAGATGGTTGCTAAGATGATGCTCCGTGGATGCTATGGTATCCACGATGGTTGCTATGTTGTTGCTAAGGTATTCTAGATTTTTGCAAAGATGTTGCTAAGTGGTTGCTATGGTATCCCACATGGTTGCTACCATGTTGCTAAGGGGTTACTGTGGTATTCCAGATGGTTGCTAAGATAATGCTCAGTGGTTGCTATGGTATCCATGATGGTTGCTATGTTGTTGCTAAGGTATACTAGATTTTTGTAAAGATGTTGCGAAGTGGTTGCTATGGTATCCCTGATGCTTGATAAGATGTTGCCATGTGGTTACGATGGCATCCCACACGGTTGCTAGCATGTTGCTAGCATTAGCTTTAATGCTACTGAGTGCTGATTGGTTAGCCCTACTACTAATGAGTGCTGATTGGTTAGCATTACTTTTACTGAGCACTGACTGGTTAGCCTAACTCCTACTGAGTACTGACTGGTTAACCTAACTGCTACTGAGTACTGACTGGTTAACCTAACTGCTACTGAGTGCTGACTGGTTAGCCTAACTGCTACTGAGTACTGACTGGTTAGCCTAACTGCTACTGAGTGCTGCTTGGTTAGCATTACTGCTACTGAGTGCTGATTGGTTAGCCCTACTACTACTGAGTGCTGACTGTTTAGCCTTACTGCTACTGAGTGCTGACTGGTTAGCCTAACTGCTATCGAGTGCTGCTTGGTTAGCATTACTGCTATTGAGAGCTGATTGGTTAGCATTACTGCTACTATTTGACGAATCCAGAAGACATTATTGGATGACGGTTCTCCTCAATATATATTCACACGGTCAGTCCAGCATGCCGGACCTCGGGGCAGAGATCCATTCTTTCGTAAACAGCGCTGCACAAGATAGATGATTAAAAGATGTCAGTCTCTTCTAAAGCACCATAAGGACATTCATAAACGTTGGCATAAGAGATCCCAGGATAAATGGGACAAGGAAGAGAGTGACATGTCATCCACTCCTCACTGGGTGGTAAATGGCTCCAAATGGCCCTCTTCCCTTTCACACATACCCACATGCACCGGCTGAGGCCTCCATGCAGCTGATAGCAAAACCTCACACATCTTCTCTCAGCTCGGCCTGGTTTTCTCACGGCAGATGGGTTGCTTTGGACCCCACTGTGAGTGATGCCTGAAAGCGTTTAGGATTGAACTGCTGGTCTTCGAGCAAAATCACCTCCATTAACACCTACTGGAGAGCAGGGTAGAAATGAGCATGTTATGTTTTTTGTTAAATACTCTTTTAAAAAATTATAAAAACATTATAAAAGATCTAGCTGTAACAGATTCTACGCCCTGTCCATCAGCACTCTGAACACCTCACTTACTCCAACAACCATTCCACTTCATGCTTCTCTGCCCCAAGCATCTGACCAGTCGTAGGTAGTCCATGCTCAGTCTTCTGCCCTATGAGATGACCACCAGAACATTACCGACTGCGTAACTGCATAGACTGATTACCAGAACATTACAGACTGCTTAACTGTACAGACTGACCACCAGAACATTACAGACTGCGTAACTGCATAGACTGATCACCAGAACATTACAGACTGCTTAACTGTACAGACTGACCACCAGAACATTATAGACTGCCTAACTGGACAGGCTGACCACCAGAACATTATACACTGCTTAACTGCACAGACTGACCACCAGAACATTACAGAATGCTTAACTATACAGACTGACCACCAGAACATTACAGACTGCCTAACTGTACAGACTGACCCACAGAACATTACAGTCTGCTTACCTGCACAGACTGACCACCAAAACATTACAGACTGCTTAACTGCACAGACTGACCATCAGAACATTACAAACTGCTTACCTGCACAGACTGACCACCAAAACATTACAGACTGCTTAACTGCACAGACTGACCACCAGAACATTACAAACTGCTTACCTGCACAGACTGACCACCAAAACATTACAGACTGCTTAACTGCACAGACTGACCATCAGAACATTACATACTACTTAACTGCGCAGACTGACCACCAGAAACATTAGACTGCTTAACTGCACAGAATGACCACCAGAACATTACAGGCTGCTTACCTGCACAGACTGACCACCAGAACATTACAGACTGCTTAACTGTACTGACTGACCACCAGGACATTACAGACTGCTTATCTGCATAGACTGACCACCAGAACATTACAGAATGCTTAACTATACAGACTGACCACCAGAACATTACAGACTGCCTAACTGTACAGACTGACCCACAGAACATTACAGACTGCTTACCTGCATAGACTGACCACCAGAACATTACAGACTGCTTACCTGCACAGACTGACCACCAGAACATTACAAACTGCTTACCTGCACAGACTGACCACCAGAACATTACAGACTGCTTACATGCACAGACTGACCATCAGAACATTACATACTGCTTAACTGCGCAGACTGACCACCAGAAACATTAGACTGCTTAACTGCACAGACTGACCACCAGAACATTACAGGCTGCTTACCTGCACAGACTGATCACCAGAACATTACAGACTGCTTAACTGTACTGACTGACCACCAGGACATTACAGACTGCTTATCTGCATAGACTGACCATCAGAGCATTACAGACTGCCTAACTTCACAGACTGACCACCAGAACATTACACACTGCTTAACTCCTCCACAGACTGACCACCAGAACATTACAGACTGCTTAACTGCACAGACTGTACTTTTTACACATACCCTGGTGATTCAGTTCATCACTTCTGTACTGCATCTATATACTGCATACGTACACTGTGTGTGTATGGCACATGTATACTTAATGAGGATACTTGAATCTGTATTGGGTTGTTATTGCACAGTTCTGTCGTTTGCACTTGTACAGCATACCGTACATGGTCCTGGTCCTGTACCTTTCAGTGTTATATAGCATATATTGGATAATTTCTAATAAGTTATATACATACATCTATTTTTCTTCTCTCTAGTCTTTTCTTTCTTATTTAGTACCTAATATTCATACTGTAATTGTTTAGTACTTGCAGTCCAGAAACGAGTGCAGAGGAAGAATTCCATTGTGCAGTGCAACTGCTTGTTCCTCTGTGTACATGACCATGAACGCTTGAATCTTGAATTGCCAGTGCAGACCGTGGGCTAACCATGGCATATCTGTGCCAGATGTGGCCCACATCTGCTTGCTGCCTGGGTTACTACATCAATTAAAAACATTAACGACTGTAAAAATGAAGGAAGAGAAACTAGATTAGACTGTGAGTGGAAAACAAGAGATGGGTTTCTTTTGTTTGACACTCCGGTTAACCACCGGTGGGTTGCCTAAGCAAAACACCAGTGGAGCTCCTGCTTTGCTGTTAGCAGGCCAACGGTGGTCCGCTATCCTCTTGCTGTCAGGCTAGCAAGCTAACACTGTTGCAGATGAAAGAAGGCTGGCTATTATGCATCGCCACTGTTATATACCAACACCAGCTCCTCAAACTGCCACATTTGTCAAAGCTAGCCGTGTTATTGTGGCTCATTTCGGTGAGATAGCCGGTCTAATGAAGTCGATCCACTGTGCGGCAATCGGCTCTTTAACAGCCTTGTTATGCAGAGTGAAAACGTCTGTATGGCGAAACGTATTAGCCTCGGAGCATTTTTCTCACCGCAGGGTGCAACAGTGGTGATTTTCACACACGGCATTCAGTCACTCACTGTCGTAGAGACACCCAGATTAGCACTGGAGTTGCTAATATGAGCATGATGCTAAACTAACGGCCCCGGGCCTTTTTTGGATTTCCTAATCATCATCTTATAACGAGCATCCACTGCCATCATGTCCTGCCATCGTTTCCAGCAGACTCCTACACTGAGACGCCCTTAGCTGTTGCATGCAATATCCCCAGCGCCAAAGTCACTCATCGGAAAATAACCTGGGCTTGTCACACAGGGCTCAGTGTCAGGTAGTTTCGTCTCCTCTTATAAAGTCCGCTGCCGGAAAAGCTCTGATAATCGATGGCGGTTTCATGTGCACGCTCTAAGTGCTGTTTATAGATTTGAATGCATTGACTTTACAACAGCTCAGGGTGAGCGTGCTTATAAATCAGCTGCTAGCGCTGAGGCGACTGCGCCGGAACCTGCCGACCCCTCATACTTTATGGATGAGCTATCAAAACGCATTAGGCTATATGGAAAAACAAGCTAAGCGTGGGAAATGAGGGAGCTTCTTTTTTTTTTTGCACCAAATGCAGCCATGGAGATACGTCGTTAAATTTGGATATGCCACACAAAGCTTTCCTCCGGGACAGTATTTAATGTGAAGGTGATTTTAGCTCTGGCTAATTAGCTGATGGTCCAAATCTGGGGAAACAAGCGGTGAAATTCCAGACCCTGGCATTTGATGTGCGTGCAATGTGCAGTTTTAATAATAGCAGCCCAGAAAGACAGTTTATATAGAGGATTATGACTAATATTAATATTAATACAGGATTTATTATAGGCACTATCGGTCTATTATGGGGATGATAGGCATTCTGTCTTTCTCTTCTCATCCGGGTTCGACCTGAGGAGGTTGGGTTCCGCCCTTGAGCCTGGTTCCTCTCGAGGTTTCTCCTTACTCCAGGGAGTTTTGCCTCGCCACTGTTGCCTCTGGCTTGCTCAAGGGGGGCTTGGACCCAGTCCCCCCACCCCCCTCCTATGAAGCTCCTGTGAAGCTGCTTTGAGACAACGTTGGTTGTAGAAAGCGCTATACAAAGAAACATTGATTGGTTGATTGATGATGTGTCTTAGCCTTTGCCTACTGTGCAACAGGAAGTTATTTAACACCACCATTTGAACTTCTACGTACGTGAACATGGGAGTGAGGTGCTGTTGGGAAGGAAGATAAAGGTGACCAGGATCAATAACTGATGATAGATTTAGACTGATATGATCAATATTGACTGACCTACACATACAGAAGTCTGTCTCTCAGTATGATGGAGTTGGGCCGCCGTGTTGGCTAACCCAACATGCCAGACGTCTCGGTATGGAGCTGTAGAGGTTTCTAATGGTGTCCTGTGATAATCCATCCCATGCAGCTTGAACATCCTCACACAGTTCCTGCAGATGGTGCGGTAGGGGTGGAGATGGAGTGACACCAGGCCTTCTGGACGTATGACACATGTTTGGGTCGCATCCCAGCACTGATAGGACAGGAAACACCCTGGACAGGCCTCCAGTCTATTGCATGGCCAACATACACATTCACCTCCACACCTAGGGGGCAGTCCGACATCTCCAGTTCACCTGACTGGGAGGAAATCGGAGCACCTGGAGGAAACCCACACAGACACTATTAGAACATACAAACTCCACACTAAGGGAACACCGGATCCAGCAGCCGGGGATGGAACCCAACACTGGCATGAAACCTCAACTGGACATCGGGGTAACTTAGATGTCTGGAATGGGGGAATGAGATCCCCCTATGGAAGCAGGGGATAGACGGAAACACGTACGAGTTAGCGTGTCATCAGTCTTACCGAGTTACCCCTCTACGGAAGACTGATGCACGAGGCAGAGCTGGAAATCCATCTTGGTGAAAAGCCTCCCTCGCAGCGTCGCTCACTGGCACCCAGCCTGATGTATTAAACGTGAAATTCAATTGAACATTACTTGGGCCCCGGAACTGTTCGGGCTCAGTCTACACGAGGGCTATAAATGTTTATTGAACAATTTTGCCATTTCAGCTTCTGGTGGGCGATGCCAGTTTTGTGCTCTTAACTGCTGATGAATTACGCAAATATTGCCCTTAATTCAACCATTGTACCCTCTTTCACATGAGCAGACCCAATTAGAAGGGGATTAGATTTCTTTGAGCTGTGTGCTCAGTGATCTGTGGAGGAAAGGAGCCATCAGGGAGGAGGATATCAAAGCTGGAATTAGCATAGACGACCTTATTCAGATCATCAGTGCCAGCCCATCGCTCCGTCAGAGCACTAGACATATTCGCCCTTCATGTAACTCCGGATAATGCGGCCGATCAGCGGTGTAGTTCACGCGAATTCAAGGTTGGGTAATTCGTAATCCTGGAATGATCTGTCCTTTTTTTCCCAAAGCCCTTTAATCAGGGACGCCAGCGTACGTTTAGCCGTATTTGTCACGGTAGATTTGCTGGAACATCAGTCGATTTGTTGGGAGTATTGGGATTTTTTTGCTTGTGTAATCTTTCGCTTGATGCTCCGGGGGAGCCAGAGAGCGTCTCTATCTCCTCTCTGGCAATGTCCTGGGCCTCCGTGCTTGTTAATGACATCAGATCTGGACATTAAACATGTTCCGAACCATGGAATAGAAAAGAGGAAAGGCCGCAAGCTCTGCTGCCAGTTGGTCAAACTTTAGGGAATCCGGGAGTCAGCGTTGTTTGGAATAAGTCCATTTATTTTTGGTGCATGCTCCTCTCACATTTTGCTGGATCTTCCTTCAGATACAGAAATGCATTCTGTGTTTCTCCTTGGCCATGTTGGCAAAAACCTCTAATACCCCAAACTGATATTATCCAACCTGCGGACATCAAAGGTCTGAGGCTTTGGCCATTGGGTGATGGTCACAGGTATTGGGTTGACGGAGTTTTGGTGGCTGGCCGTTTTGATGCTTACTAACCTGTGACCTAACCATCAAAACGGCCAGCCACCAAAACTCCATCAACCTAATGTAACCCTGTGACCATCCCCCAATGGCCAAGGCCTCAAACCTTTGACACCCTGACCCAGTAATGTCCAAACCATGACCAACGCCCTCCAACACCTAAAGCCTCCAACTTCAGACCTATCCATTTTAAATCCTACCCAGCCCCTGATTACTGCCCTTGAACCACCAAAACTTTCAACCTCCAATACCCTGTCAACCTAACACTGTCACACAAACACCTAACGCCTTTAATAGCCCAACTATGTCTACCTATGATCACCATCTTCCAAACCTCAAACCCTCAAACCTCTAAAACCCCAACCTAATATTGTCCAAACCATGACCAGTGTTCTCTAACCATCAAAACAGCCAGCCACCAAAACTCTGTCAACCCAGTACCTGTGACCATCACCCAATGGCCAAAGCCTTAGACCTTTGATACCCTGACCCAGTAATGTCCAAACCATGACCAACGCACTCCAACACCTAAAGCCACCAACTTCAGACCTATCCCACCTATGATTACTGCCCTTGCACCACCAAAACTTCCAACCTCCATTACCCTGTCAACCTAACACCGTCACACGAACACCTAAAGCCTTCAACAGCCCTAACTATGTCTACCTATGATCACCATCTTCCAACCCTCAAACCTCTAAAACCCCAACCTAATATTGTCCAAACCATGACCAGTGTCCTCTAACCATCAAAACGGCCAGCCACCAAAACTTCGTCAACCCAGTACCTGTGACCATCACCCAATGGCCAAAGCCTCCGACCCTTGATGCCCTGGCCCAGTAATGTCCAAACCATGACAAATGCCCTCCAACACCTAAAGCCTCCAACTTCAGACCTATCCATCTTCAGACCTATCCCACCCCTGATTACTACCCTTGAACCACCAAAACTTCCAACCTCCAATACCCTGTCAACCTAACACCGTCACACGAACACCTAACGCCTTCAATAGCCCAACTATGTCTACCTAAGATCACCATCTTCCAACCCTCAAACCTCTAAAACCCCAACCTAATATTGTCCAAACCATGACCAGTGTCCTCTAACCATCAAAACGGCCAGCCACCAAAACTCCGTCAACCCAATACCTGTGACCATCACCCAACGGCCAAAGCCTCCGACCCTTGATGCCCTGACCCAGTAATGTCCAAACCATGACAAATGCCCTCCAACACCTAAAGCCTCCAACTTCAGACCTATCCAGCCCCTGATTACTGCCCTTGAACCACCAAAACTTTCAACCTCCAATACCCTGTCAACCTAACACCGTCACACGAACACCTAAAGCCTTCAATAGCTCAACTCAATAATGTTCAGTCCATAACTGATGCCCTCCAACTGCCAAAAGCTTCAAACTCAAATTCAGTTCAGTCCATGATCACAATCCTCTAACCCTCAAAGCCTTAAACCTCTAAAACCCAACCCTAATATTGTCCAAACCATGACCAGTGTCCTCCAGCCAACAAAACCGCCTACCTCCCATACCCTGTTAACCTAATACCGGTGGCTGCTGCCCCAACACCCAAAGCCTCAAACCTTTGATACCCTCAACCCAATATGTGACCCATGATCGACACCTTTCAACCCCCAAAGCCTCTAACCTTAAAACCATGATCTCCACCCTAGAATCCACGAAACCTCCAACCTTCAATAACCCCAATCCAATACTGTCACTGGAACATCCGAAGCCACAAACCTTTAACGTCACCAATCCAACTGCATCCAACCACTGACCAATGCCCTTTAATGGCCAAGTCCTATAACTTCAAATCCAACAAACCCAACACGACACCTTCCAACCCCGAAAAAGCCTCTCACCCATGATCGCTGCCCTTGAACCCCAGAAGCCTTGAACCCTCAATACCCCCAATCCAATAGCATCCAACCCTTGACCAATGCCCTCCAATGCCCAAATTCTATAACTTCAAATCCAGCAAACCCAATCTTGTCCAACCCGACATCTTCCAACCCCGAAAAAGCTCCTAACCTCAAAACCATAATCCCTGCCCTGGAACCCACAAAACCTCCAACCTTCAATAACTCCAATCCAATACTGTCACTGGAACATCCGAAGCCACAAACCTTTAATGTCACCAACCAAATTGCATCCAACCACTGACCAATGCCCTCCAATGGCCGAGTCCTATAACTTCAAATCCAACAAACCCAATGTTGTCCAACCCGACACCTTCCAACCCCGAAAAAGCCTCTCACCCATGATCGCTGCCCTTGAACCCCAGAAGCTTTGAACCTTCAATACCCCCGGTCCAATAGCGTCCAACCCTTGACCAATGCCCTCCAATGCCCAAATTCTATAACTTTTTAAATCCAGCAAACCCAATGTTGTCCAACCCGACATCTTCCAACCCCGAAAAAAAGCCCCTAACCTCAAAACCATAATCGTCGCCCTAGAACCCACAAAACCTCCAACCTTCAATAACCCCAATCCAATACTGTCACTGGAACATCCGAAGCCACAAACCTTTAATGTCACCAACCAAATTGCATCCAACCACTGACCAATGCCCTCCAATGGCCGAGTCCTATAACTTCAAATCCAACAAACCCAATGTTGTCCAACCCGACACCTTCCAACCCCGAAAAAGCCTCTCACCCATGATCGCTGCCCTTGAACCCCAGAAGCTTTGAACCTTCAATACCCCCGGTCCAATAGCGTCCAACCCTTGACCAATGCCCTCCAATGCCCAAATTCTATAACTTTTTAAATCCAGCAAACCCAATGTTGTCCAACCCGACATCTTCCAACCCCGAAAAAAAGCCCCTAACCTCAAAACCATAATCGTCGCCCTAGAACCCACAAAACCTCCAACCTTCAATAACCCCAATCCAATACTGTCACTGGAACATCCGAAGCCACAAACCTTTAATGTCACCAATCCAATTGCATCCAAACACCGACCAATGCCCTCCAATGGCCGAGTCCTACAAACCCAATGTTGTCCAACCCGACATCTTCCAACCCCGAAAAAGCCTCTCACCCACGATCGCTGCCCTTGAACCCCAAAAGCTTTGAACCTTTAGTACCCCCAGTCCAATAGCATCCAACCCTTGACCAATGCCCTCCAACCCCTAAAACCTCCAACTTCAAATACATCGATGCTTTCCAACACATGACTGATGCATTCCAACCTCCAACACCAATTCAATCAAATGCCATCTAACCCATGACTGCCCACCCCCCAAGTTGGCAGCCCTGTTACCCTATAGGCTACATTAAACTGAAAAAGAAGTACGTGTCTGTTTTTAAAATGATGGTTAGGATTCGGTAGTTGATCCGTCACACACAAAATGACTTGCCTTCACTTGTAAGTGCTAAGCAAGACCAGCAGAAAGCAGCAAGCTGGAAACCTGTATCTGAAGCAAACACCACATTAGGTTTTGATGAATGCACAGCAAACCCATCGACCTGAGCGTGTTTTTATATATCTGTAGCCCTGGTGCGCTGCTGTTGCTTTCCGCGGCATGCTAATGATGATTCATTAGTGACCGAAGCTTCAGGAGCTAATGTGTGTCGCGGATAATTCATGCTAGTCAGCTGCACATTTCGACATGAGAAATGAGCTGATAGGGTGCCTAAAGCTAATGCAATTAAAGTAATGAATGGTAACGGACCGTCGGACAAAAAGCTCTTTGCCCTCTAGGATTCCATGTTGTCTGATGCCCTGATATATGAGCATTGAGTAAACGGCGGGCTGCTGAGTCATGGAAACAGACCCTGGTTCCAAAGGTTCCGTAATGCCGACGAGGCCTTCGGAAGAGTCGAAACGTTCAAGGGTGGGATTTATTAGGACGTACGTTGTCATCTAAACGACGTTTCCGACCCTGAGCCTTGTTACCAACAACGCTTTATCGGGACTGTGGACGAGCACTTCGCTGATTAAGGCTGCGTCGGTCCTGTCTTAGGTGTCCGAGTGATGGTACTTTCAATGTGTAATTAAGCAAATGGTTCTTCTGCTAAAAGAGCCCTCGCATATGGGGTCCTGTTTCATTACACTAAATGGGTAATACATCGATTGCCCTCATGGCGAGGCCCATTCCTCCACCGCTGGCGCCATGCTCCTCTCTCCGATTTGAATATTTAATCAATTAGAGCCTGGGCCGATTGAACGGACGTGGCATAAAGCACGCAGATGGACAGGCATTAGCGGCTGCGGGTTGAGAGGACCGCAGGTTAACAACTTAGCGTTTGTGCCGATGTAAGGTGCAGGCTCGCTGCCGGCGGTATGGACATTTAGGATGTCATTGCCAAGATCAACAAAGTAAAGGGCCGCTTAATGCACTCCTATAAATACACGCTTAGACAGTCCGAGCAGCCGGTCTGCAAAGTCAGGCGTTCTCAGACTTGGCGCGGCAGGGAGAACGGCGAGGACTGGGGTTATTAACGCGTTAGCTGGAGTACCTCCGTAGGCTTGCAAAAGGATTGGACTGAGAAATGAAACATACAGGCAATACTGGTTTTCCTATTCCACCTTAAATTACTTGCTTACCTTAAGTGGGGCTGCAGTTACAGTCTGGAGCCTCGACTTCTTGTTCAAATCTTATGTTCCACCTTAAACGGTGCTACAGTTACAATCTGGAGCCTTAGCTTCTTGTTCAAATCTTAGGTTCCACCTTAAACGGTGCTACAGTTACATTCTGGAGCTTTAGCTTCTTGTTCAAATCTTAGGTTCCACCTTAAACTGTGTTGTAGTTACAGTCTGGTGCCTCAGCTACTTGTTAAAACTTTTCTGTTCCACCCTAAATGGGGTTGCAGTTACATTCTGGATTTTCGTCTTCTTGTTCGAAACTTAGGTTCCACCTTAAGTGGGGCTGCAGTTACATTCTGAAGCCTCGGCTTCTTGTTCAAATCTTAGGTTCCACCTTAAACGGAGCTGCAGTTACATTCTGGAGCCTCGGCTTCTTGTTCAAATCTTAGGTTCCACCTTAAATGGTGCAGCAGTTACATTCTGGAGCCTCGGCTTCTTGTTCAAATCTTAGGTTCCACCTTAAATGGTGCAGCAGTTATATTCTGGAGCCTCAGCTTCTTGTTCAAATCTTATGTTCCACCTTAAGCTGTGTTGTAGATACAGTCTGGAGCCTCGGCTACTTGTTAAAACTTTTCTGCTCCTCCTTAAATGGGGCTGCAGTTACATTCTGGAGCCTCGGCTTCTTGTTCAAATCTTAGGTTCCACCTTAAACGGTGCTACAGTTACATTCTGGAGCCTCAGCTTCTTGTTCAAATCTTAGGTTCCACCTTAAACGGTGCTACAGTTACATTCTGGAGTTTTGGCTTCTTGTTCAAATCTTAGGTTCCACCTTAAACGGTGCTACAGTTACATTCTGGAGCCTTGGTTTCTTGTTCAAATCTTAGGTTCCACCTTAAACGGTGCTACAGTTACATTCTGGAGCCTCGGCTTCTTGTTCAAATCTTAGGTTCCACCTTAAACGGTGCTACAGTTACATTCTGGAGCCTTAGCTTCTTGTTCAAACCTTAGGTTCCACCTTAAGTGGGGCTGCAGTTACATTCTGGAGCCTCGACTTGTTGTTCAAATCTTGTGTTCCACCTTAAATGATGCTAGAGTTACATTCTGGAGCTTCGGCTTCTTGTTCAAATCTTAGGTTCCACCTTAAACGCTGCAGCAGTTGCATTTTGGAGCCTCGGCTTCTTGTTCGAAACTTATGTTCCACCTTAAGCTGTGTTGTAGTTACAGTCTGGTGCCTCAGCTACTTGTTAAAACGTTTCTGTTCCACCTTAAATGGTGCATCATCTCATCTCTCCTTCTTAAAAGAGTATGGAGTTCACAAAGCCTACCTACCCTGTCCTGTACACAACCACTAACACCCCGTGTTGCTGATTGCCTGGATGAGTGTTGAGTCACTTTGTTTGTTTCCCATTTAGGGATCCAGGGCTAACACGCTTGCTGCCCCAGCTGTTCCTTTCCACAGTGCACCTAGTCAAGTCCCATCCAGCTGCCCACCATCCACTTTCACCGCTGCCCACTGCTGCTGGAGGCTGACCCTAGCTGGTCTCATTCCAGCCGCTGTTGTGCCCCTCTTGGTGCATGTGAGCACACCTGGCCACCGTAGACATACTGGACTGAAAGCCTGAAGCTCCTGCCGAACCTGATTGGCTGACGTCTAGTTATCCACCTGTGCCAGCTCTGCTGTTACCATCTTCCACTGGGAGCCTTGCATTGATCTGGTTGATCTCCATGGGATGTTGTAACAGTGAGCAGAGGTCAGGGAGCGTCTACAAATGACACCACAACACTGAACCCAGCACATCACATAACAGCAGTGACTGGATTGGGCATGGACTGGACATGTTTCAGGCCACATCAATGTTCAGACACTCCTGCTGCATCAAAGAATTGGTCAGTTGCTCCAGATTTGGTGGATGCCGTCCCTGGCACAATTCCGAGGAGAATTCCATGTAGACTGGGATTTTCCCACTTCCGGTAGACCTGTATAACCGTACGCTGCTTCCACACACCTGCAGATTCAGCTACTTCCTTCACACTATGGTCTTTGGCCACACCCACATGCAGTCACTCCTTATAGCCAATCATTAGCATCTGCTCTGGAGCGTTTTCCACACATGGAGCGAGACATTCCCTGCACTGTAGCCCCGCTTCCTAATCTATGGATCCCGTCCCTCACACCCCAAAGGTGTTTATAGCCCCATCGTCCTCCAGCAGCCCCAAATTACTACAACCTTAACCACACAAGGTGATGCCAGCATCAGGCAGTTATTTCGTCAAGTGGCTTCCAGTGAGGGAGCTTGGGAAGAGGCAATCAGTTCTTCAGATGTCTGGTCCCTCTCTCCACCACTATTCAAGTCGAGAACACTCGACTACGTAGCATTGTACACCAGACCACTCCAACGATTCTGTTTACATCCCAACCATCAACTCATGTGGAGAACACCCCAGTTAAACATGGGCACCGACAACTGAAGTGAAAATACAGGAAGTGTCTGCTGGTAAACACCGAGAATCATACCAAGGGACACATTTGCAACACTTCACTCGGCTATTTTTAAAAGCTACTCATGAAGTCTACCGCCCCTCTTTGTTTTAATCCTCGGGCGGGAGGTTTTGGGTCAATGAGCGTGTTTAGCATTTTTCCAAGAACCGCAATCGTGAATTTACGACGTGCGCTCCAACGTTCCCCGCCAGCATCAAAACTCAAGTGGAGCACATTACTCTTACCTGACGGCTGGGCGACAGCTCCATCCGACTGCCAGAAATAACTGACTGCCACTTCGCCGTCTCCCCCACCTTTTTCACTGTGTTTATGCAGTTGCGTAATTTGCAAATGCCTCGCGCCCAGGAGCACCCCGAACCATAAAAGCACAAAGCTCGAACGAAATAATGCGCCGTGCACTAAATGAAATGCATAAAAATGGGGAGAAATATGTTTTAGGTTTGCATAATGTAGCTGTTAGCGACGAGGAGCCTTCAGTTCCGTAGCAGAAGGCCTAACGAGTTTTTGTTGGATACAAAATCTAAAATTCCAAAGGGAAACTGCCCAGTCGAGACCCTTCTCTGGGAACGGAGAGTGAAAGCTACTGAGCAGACTGAGTTCAGGAGCTGAACACTAAGAAGTCCCTTTTATGGAGGTGGCAGGTGCCCCCCTGGCCCAGGATCGCGCCCTTGTTGCCGCAGCTCTAACGTTCCACAGTGCACCTTGTCAAGTCCCATCCAGCTGCCCACCATCCACTTTCACTGCTGCCCACTGCTGGTCCCATTCCAGCTGCTGTTGGTGCATGTGAGTACACCTGGCCGCAGTGGACATACTTGACTGACAGCCTGAAGCTCCTGCCTTGGCACCCCCGTACCAGCTCTGTTGTTGCCATCTTCCAAAGCTATCCCTCTCACTGTCTACGCTCAAGTTCCTGGATCCACCATTCCTCACCAGTCCACTGTAGCTTTGATGTAGACACCACCAGGCACAAGCTTCACCCTGATGGTGGCACCCCCATCCCCAACACAGTCACTGGGGACCGACCTCTAACGCTGGTCTCCTTCCAGTCGTTAGATGTGCAACTGTTGGTGCACACCTAGGTGCAGTCTTCCCTGGAGAGCCTTGCTTCACCAGGCACTAACTCCATCACTGGCTGCTCTGGAATTTGTGGAAGCACCGTTCCTCACCAGTCCATTGGGGATGGCACATACCCAGAAGGGTATGTGCCATCCATGTCCAGAAAAAAGAGGGCATAGGTCACCCTACTATTAGCTAACCTTCAGCATGATATGGCGGCATTCGTTCAGGTATCTCCTAAGTCGCTTATACTTCTGGGTGCGTGGGGGGGGGTGCTGGAGCCTATCCCTGCACCCAGTGGGTAGAAGGCAGGAAATGCCCTAGACGGCCACCAGTCCAGCGCAGGGATATGGGCCCTATGGCCTAATATGACAACCATCCAGTGATTTCCCATTTCCTCCTGGTTTTATGCTAACGACATCATGACCAAGGCATTCGAGTATTCCGAAGATTCGTGGCAGCCTTGGAATCCCATACTGCACTAGCATAAATCAGCGCTACTGACCCGTATAACCGTACGCTGCTTCCATACACCTGCAGACTCAGCTACTTCCTTCACACTATGGTCTTTGGCCACGCCCTCATACTCAGTCACTCCTTTTAGCCAATCATTAACGTCTGCTCTGGAGCGTTTCCCACACATGGAACGAGACATTCCCTGCACTGTAGCACCTCTTCCCAATCTATAGATCCCATCACTCACACCCCGCAGGTGTTTATAGCCCCATCGTCCTCCAGCAGCCCCAAATTACTACTACCTTAACCACACAAGGTGATGCCAGCATCAGGCAGTTATTTCATCAAGTGGCTTCCAGTGAGGGAGCTTGGGAAAAGACAATCAGTTCTTCAGATGTCAAATTTACGGACTTTTACAGAAATACGGAACAAATCGGAGACGTTAAATGGAGAGTTAGCTTGTCAGGAACACCATCAGCATCCATATATGGAAAGTTAGCTTCTTGGAGACATTAAAAAATATCCTCATATGAAGCGTTAGCTTCTCAGGAACACCATCAGCATCCGTACATGGAACGTTAGCTACTCAGGAACACTGTCAGCATCCATATATGGAACGTTAGCTTCTCAGAGACACTAAAAAATATCCTCATATGGAGAGTTAGCGTCTCAGGAACACTATCAGCATCCATACATGGAACGTTAGCTGCTCAGGAACACCATCAGCATCCATATATGGAACGTTAGCTTCTCGGAGACACTAAAACATCCTCATATGGAGAGTTAGCTTCTCAGGAACACCATCAGCATCCACATACGGAACGTTAGCTTCTCAGGAACACCATCAGCATCCATATATGGAACGTTAGCTTCTCAGGAACACCATCAGCATCCATATACGGAACGTTAGCTTCTCGGAGACACAAAAAAATATCCTCATATGGAGAGTTAGCTTCTCAGGAACACCATCAGCATCCATATATGGAACGTTAGCTTCTAAGGAACACCATCAGCATCCATATATGGAACGTTAGCTTCTCGGAGACACTAAAACATCCTCATATGGAGAGTTAGCTTCTCAGGAACACCATCAGCATCCACATACGGAACGTTAGCTTCTCAGGAACACCATCAGCATCCATATACGGAACGTTAGCTTCTCGGAGACATTAAAAATATCCTCATATGGAGAGTTAGCTGCCCAGGAACACCATCAGCATCCATACATGGAACGTTAGCTTCTCGGAGACACTAAAACATCCTCATATGGAGAGTTAGCTTCTCAGGAACACCATCAGCATCCACATACGGAACGTTAGCTTCTTAGGAACACCATCAGCATCCATATACGGAACATTAGCTTCTCAGGAACACCATCAGCATCCATATACGGAACGTTAGCTTCTAAGGAACACCATCAGCATCCATACTATCAGCTTCCGTTTTTTTTTTAAGCGTTTTCAGGAACACCAACTCATCAGCATCCATTTATATGGAACGTTAGCTTCTCAGGTATTTTTGAACACCATCAGCATCCCTGATCGGAACGTTAGCTTCTCGGGAGACACAAAAAAAATATCCTCATATTGGGGGGGGGGAGGGAGTACTTTAGCTTCTCAGGAACACCATCAGCATCCCATATATTGGAACGTTTAGCTACTAAGGAACACCATCAGCATCCATATATGGAAAACGTTAGGCTTCTCGGAGACACTATAAAACATCCTCATATGGGAGAGTTAGCCCTTCTCAGGAACCACCATCAGCAATTTCCACATAACGAACGTTAGCTTCTCAGGAACACCATCAGCATCCATATACGGAACGTTAGCTTCTCGGAGACATTAAAAATATCCTCATATGGAGAGTTAGCTGCCCAGGAACACCATCAGCATCCATACATGGAACGTTAGCTTCTCGGAGACACTAAAACATCCTCATTATGGAAGAGTTAGCTTTCTCAGGAACACCATCAGCATTCCTCCACATACGGAACGTTAAGCTTCTCAGGGAACACCATCAGCATCCATATATGGGAACATTAGGCTTCTCAGGAAACACCATCTCAGCATCCTATTTACGGAACGTTAGCTTCTCGGAGACACAAAAAAATATCCTCATATGGAGAGTTAGCTTCTCAGGAACACCATCAGCGGAACGTTAGCTTCTTTGCGACACTAAAAAATATCCTCATGGCTTCCAGTGAGGGAACTTGGGAAAAGACAATCAGTTCTTCAGATGTCTGGTCCCTCTCTCCACCACTATTCAAAGGTCGAGAAACACTCGACTACGTAGCATTGTACACCACCAGACCACTCCAACGATTCTGTTTTACATCCCAAACCATCAAACTCATGTGGGAGAACACCTACCTCCCAGTTAAAACATGGGCACCGACAACTGAAGTGAAAAAATACAGGAAGTGTCCTGCCTGGTAAAACACGGAGAATCATAACAAGGGACACATTTGCAACACTTCAACTCGGCTATTTTTTAAAAGCTACCCATTGAAAGTCTACCGCACCCCTCTTTGTTTTAATCCTCGGTGTGATATGAGCACATTGGCCTAATATGACAACCATGCCCAGTGATTTCCCATTTTCTCCTGGTTTTATACTAACGACCATCACTGGACCAAGGCATTCGAGTATTCCCTAGGATTCGTGGCAGCCTTGGAATCCCATACTGCGCTAGCATAAATCAGCGCTACTGTACAGGAGGGTAGACTGAAGGCCTAGCCCCTATTAGTAGCAAGCTCACCTATGCTTCTGTCCCGAGTTCACCCACCAAGGCCTACAGCGTCTCTCAGACACAAAGCGAATGTCGTCCACGTACCAGCCTCATAAACACTCCAAACACTTCTCAAAGGCACTTTGCTCTTACAGCAGAGGAGGCCTCGCTGACTCCTTCCGCCGTTTTGGTGCTATGCAAATACGGCAGTGGATTCTCCCGAGAGGAATGATCATTGCTTGGTTTTAATATTTATGTCTCACTTGCTTCGACACGATATTCATTCAGAGGCTCCAAATGTTTGACGTGAAATCCTGCAGGCTCATTCCCCGAAAACGCCATAAGAATGAAAAAAAACTGATGAAATCAGAATGCAGATTTCTTTCTCTGTGTCATCGTTTTCCTCAGATCTCTCTATTTCCACCCACTGTGTTCGCTGTCGTCAAGCTGGTAATATAACTGTATTCCCCGGCGCTTGTACCGGGGCCCTTTATTCATCGCCAACTCGTTGGACGCTAGTGCAGAGCCGCTGTGCAAAGGCCAGCGGGAACGTAGGGCCGGTGAAGTCGGTAGCTGAGTAACGTAGGCAGGGCGTCGGAAACCACTGTCAAAGGAAATTGGATTAGCATTTCATGTGTCTCATTCAAGACCGTGAAATTGAAAGAAGTGCCAAGGCAGAATCAAGTCGACGTGAGGGAATCAGATCTAAACGCTGATAACAGAAAAACTTAGGCCTTGAGCCCCACTATTCAAGGGCTCATTCAGGGATCCGTCCGATGGTTTTGAAAAAGATTGAAATGGAATTGCTTGCCATGCTAACACGCATTTTATTACGCGAGGCATTGTTGAGCCTCGTTCATTCAAGTGGCACCACCAGATGTTTGGAACAAAATGTCAGTTCAAAAGCCTGTTTGTGAAAACCCTCAACAACAAAACACTACTTGCGAAACCAAAGTACATAGGAATACTGATTGTGTCCCCATCTTGTAGCTTCATTGAAAAAGAGTGAGAGTTGTAAAACTTATAAATTCCATTCTAGCCAGGGTTTTGCCATCTTTCAGAAATGAAAATAAAGCAAAGGTGGGGGCGCGGGGGTGGTGTTGCCGGGGGGTTGATGGGTGGGTTCATGTTGGGAAACGTTTTAGCTTCCTCAGGGAACGAGACCATTCAGCAAATCCAATAGATGGACGAACGTTAGCTTCTGCAGGAAACAAACACCAGTCCCAGCATCCCATTTATATGGAACGTTAGTGCTTCTTTGGAGGACATTAAAAAAATATACCTCATATGGAGAGTTAGCATTCTACCGGAACACCATCAACTATCCATTACATGGAACGTTAGCTTCTCAGGAGGAACAACATCCAGCCATCCATATATGGAACGTTAGCTTCTCAAGGAGACCACTAAAAAATATCCTCATATGGAGAGTGTTGGCTTCTCAGGAGAACACCATGTTAGCGCATCCCATATATGAAAAAGGTTAGCTTCTCTTAGGGAACATCATCCAGCATTCCTATATGGAACCGTTAGCTTCTCAGGGAACAACCATCAGCCAATCCCATATATGGAAACGTTAGCTTCTCAGGAAACACACATCCAGCATTCCATATATGAAAAGTGTAAAGCTTCTGCAGGAACACTCACTCAGGCATCCCATACTATGGAAAACGTTGACTTCTCAGGAAACACCATCAGCATCCATATATGGAACGTTATCTTCTCAGGAACACCCCATCAAGCATCCATATATGGAAACGTTAGCTGTCTCCAGCGACCCCATCATTCAGGCATCCATATATGAGAACGTTAGGCTTCTTGGAGGACATTAAAAAATATACTCATATGGAGAGTTTGGCTTCTTCAGGGAACACCCATTGCATCCATATATGAAAATAAGTTAGCTTTCTCAGGAACACCATCCAGCATCCATAATATGGAAACCGTTTACTTCTCAGGAACAGCCATCCAGCATCCACATATACGGAACTTTTATCTTCCTCGGAGACATTAACAAATATACCTTATATATGGGAGAAGTTAGGCTTTCTCAGGATTATCAACCAAAAAGTATTCCACATTACATATCTTTAAGCTTATCAGAAAACACCAATAGCATACCCTTACATTGGCATGGTTTAACCCTTACAAACACAAACTGGAGGTTACTAACAAACATAAAACTGCAACTATACTTTTTATTGCGGGAGTTATTTCATTAGCGTAACACATTTTAGCCATGTTTGCGTTTCATTTACTAAAAACACTCACAAGGTGATTGTTCCAATAGGAGTTTTTTTTTATTATGCCTGACAACAAATAAAAGTAAATTTTTTACCTTCTTTAAAAAGAAAACACTGTCTTCACGTCAGAAACTGTTCCATTAAAGGTTGCCCACACCGTGGTACATTGTAAGACTTGGTGGCGGCGTTTCGATAACCACTCTGGCATTGAACAGGCGCAGGTAGCTTTACAAGCTAACTTCACTAAGCGTTGTGATTTCTGTGAACCACTATGTGTGATGAGTCCGCCCCAGTAAACTTTTCATTGACAGTGCGTGTAGTGGCTTGGACATCTCCCTCTTGACATTACTGCCACCACCCTATGGTTGCCACCTTTCAGAATTGAAAATAAAAGGGACGGGGTGCGGGGTTGGTGGCGTGGTCATGTGTGAGTAAATGTTTGAGGGGGACAAAATCGCGTTCCAGGGATGGGGACGGTAGAGACTGTGGATCATGTCATGGAGTGTGTGGGGGGTGACAGACGTGTTATATCGGACATTTCCGTAAATATGCAACAAAATTGCGCCCCCCCTATTGGTTCTATTACAGCGGACACAACATTTTAACTGCCAAATAAAGGACGGACTCTGTATTTCACTAAGTGAGGATGGGTGGCAACCCTAGCCACACCCCACCCGATTCACAACAACACATCATCAAGTTCTCTAAATAAAAATTCCCATTCCCAGAGCACACGGACACCAACCAACCGCGGACCTTTGGCCCCAGTTGTTATCTCTTTGGGAGATGGAACAGACCTAATGGACTTTTGAGCTGATAGCGGTTTAATCACTCTCCGTCTCCTGCTGGGCTTGAGGGATACGGGACTTCAATACAACAGCGGCGCATCGATGATTCTCGTTATCAGGTGAGGCTACTCACACAAGACACCTCCCCAACGCTATTCCGCTATCAGCCATGCGTCGAACCACCGGCTCTTTCCATACGGGCTCGTTTGCGGAGAAGAATGTTTTCCCGCTCGGCGGTTCGGGTATCAGTGTCCAAGGTGACATATCTCAGGATGTGCAAGGGCTTCCATGACAGGACAAGCGATCACCTCCAACTTATTATCAACCAGAATTTGTGCTGGGTTGGGGGGGTTCGTCAAGCTTCCGAAGTTACCCTTGCAGGCCTGGATTTTCCCGATTACTGTCTTTCTGGATTCCTTTCCATTTCGGTCCAACTGAGCGCAGAAGAAACTTCCCCGTACTGCCACAACGTACCTACCTTAACCTAACTCACTGTCCATTTACCCTGTATGTTCTTTATATGTAGAAACCGCAGGACCACTAGACATATGTGTTTACCAGCGACCACGTTCCACCCTTTTGCATGGGGATCTTTCCGGCTCAGTTTTGGGACTGTAGGACCGCCGGATCCCAGATATTATCCGTATGCGACAGGATCATTTCAGAACCCCCAGAACAAGCTTTGAGGCAAGAGGCAACCTGGCAATCAGCCCCACACTCTCTGTGGTCGTCTCTGCCTAGTTTTAGCAAACCGGCATGGACCATAACCGTCTACACTGACCTGCGTCTGCTCTGATTCATGACTTCTTTTCCTATGGGTCGACTCCATATTGCAGTTAACTAGTTACTCCGTCCTGGGGACTAGTCAGGGATTTGGATCTAAATCAGGGACTGGATCTAATCAGGACGGGGATCTAATCATACTGGATCCAGTAGATGTTCTTCTCCTGGTATTTCTTCGTCTTTCTTGTCTCATTCTGGGTTCGTCCTGAATGAGGTGTTGGTTTCTGCCCCTTGTTGTCCTCTCGAGGTTTTCTTCCTTACTCAAGGTGAGTTTTTTTCCTCACCACTCGTTGCCTCTGGTCTTGCTCAAGGGGGGGCTTGGACCCGGTTTCCTCCCCCCACCCCCCCTCCCCTCAAATTTCCTTACAATTAACTTTTTTTCTAATAACAAAAACTGATTCTCTGTGCAAGCTGCATGTTTAGAACAACATTGGTTTTAAAAAGACTCTATACAAATAAACATTGATTTTGATTGATTGATTGATCATTCTCACACAGTACATTGCAGCAATGTGCGTTCAACACCCAATATGAGAGCAGCTATGTGGTTTGTTGATTTCAAGAGATTTTCCGTGCAGGTCTCCCCAAGTAATCCAGGGTGGCATGTCTTTCAAGTTACAAGTCCAAGTAACAATCTGGCAAGTTGGAGAGCGTCCAAGGTCTAAGGGTAGGTCGTACCAGTCCTGGTTGTGCAACTTCCAGTTTCTCACAGTCTATGGGATACTGTTCGGCGTCACGCAAGTCTCAGGTCAGAGTTCGAAGTTTGGAAGTCAAGAGTAGAGTGATCTGAGGAGTACAACACTCAACGGCTCTGCGGGTGCAAGTCCAAGGTAAAGAGTCGTTGAGGTCAGTGTTTGATAGGTTTGGCGAGTCTTCATTCAGTCTCTGTGGAAGGTCCCAAGTTCTGGCTGGTAAGTCTCTAAGGACTCAAGTACGACATTGAGTTTTTTGAGCTAGAGAGGTGTGCAAGTTCAATTTCAATTCTCCGGGGTGTTCTAGGACTAAAGGTCAAGTCTCCCGTTCTCTGGTGTGGCAAGGCTGAGTCCTAATCTCTTAGTCAAAAACGGTTGTTGCTATCCGAGTCGGGAGTACTCGGCAAGTTGGAAGAGGTTGCACGTCCAAGGTCAGGTTCTCCGGTCCTGGGTGTGCAACTTCCAGTTTCTCAAGTCTCTGGGATTAATGTTTCGTGGGCAAGTATCGCAGGTCCAGAGTCGGGAGTTTGGAGTCAGGGAGTGAGAGTGAACTCTGAGGGAAAAGTCAACGCTCTTGGGGTGCAAGTCCAAGTTCCAGTCTTAAGTCTCTAAGTGTGAGTCAGGGACTTGAGGTCCAAGTCTCTGGAGGATGTGAGTCTAGGTAGTCAGGTCTTGAGGTAGTGTTTTGAGGTGCGGAGTCTTCAGTCTCGTCGGATAGTCCCAGGTTCTGGATTTGGTAAGTTCTCTAAGGACTACAAGTTAGAAATTGAGTGGTTGAGGTTTAGGAGAGGTGTCAAGTTTCAGGTTTTCAGTTCTCTTGCCGGGGTTCTAGTCTAAGTCAAAGTCTCCCGTCTTGGGGTGCTCCCACGCCCGTGTGACCCAAGGCCTGAGTCCTAATCTTCTAGTCAAAGCGGGTGCAATATCCGAGTCGAGTTCTCGAGGACTGTGGGTCCAAATTAAATCCAAATTCTCTGAGAGCTGCTAAATCAAGTCTTGAGCATGGGACTTCCATTCAAGTCTTTGTGGCACGGCGAAGTGACTGTGGGTTAATGCGACAGGTTTGACCACAGTGCCCTTCCACACACAGACTCGTTGATCGCCTCCACCAAGAGTGGTAACCAACTGCCATGCTGAGTCCACTCCACGTTGGACAGTCTGTACGGACCACAAAGCAGGGGTGTTTAGGTTGAACGGGGTGACGTGGTGTATCAAAGCAGTCGCGATGGGGATAAAGAGTCTAAGCATTATGGAAGCGTTTGCCCCACATGTGAAGTAGTTGAACAAAAAACCCCTGCGTGAAATTGCCTGCAGACGACCAGACTTTTTTTTTTCACAGTAACACTACGGCAGTAACACTGGTTCATCCAACCATCACTCCAGTGACTACTGTAACATACGCTGTAACACTGTAATCCCATACACTCCAGTGACTACTTTCAAACACTACTGCAGTTACACTACGTGTAACTCACATCACTCGGAGTGGACTAACATGTGTGTGCCAAAGCACTACTGCACTAGTATACATCCTGTAGTTCACGTATGTACTCCAGTTAGACTTTGCTGAAGCACTGAACCATGCACGCTAGATGCGCACTTGTGAATCACATACACTCCAGTGTCTACTGCTGTAACACTTACTGATGTCAGGGAAGCCACGAGTGTGTTACCCAAACTACATCGACGCCACGTGAACGACTGTAACGACTCATTGCAGATAAGCGGACTGTAATCACGATCACGGTCCAGCATGTGACCACTAGCGCTACGTACACACTACTGCAGTAACGACTTGTAATCACGGATCTACATCATTAGTGACTGAACTGTATGACATCTACGTCTTAAGTACAGAACTGTCATCACGATGTCCAGACTTCAGTGACGTGCTGGAATAACTACTACTGCAGTATGACACAGTTATATCACTATCATTCATCAGCTGACCATGTATACACTATTGCATTAGCAAACACTTAATCACATGACGCACTGTGTCATAGGTGACTAGGTGTAACAACTACTGCTCAGTAACTACGTAAGGTAATCACATCACTCCAGTGACCACTGTGACACACTATTGCGTCTAGCACTGTAATCCAATCACTCCAGTGACTACCTTTAACACACTACTGCAGTAAGTCGCACACACACTGTAACTCACATCGAATCAGATGACTCGCCCATGTAACACTACTTGCAGTAACACTGTAAGCACATCGCACGTCTCAGTGACACACTAGGATAGCCACCTATGCCAGCATACACGTAATCAGCATCCTTCAGTGACTACTGTAGAGCCGACTCTATGCGTGTAACGACTTAATCAGCATCTAGCCAGCTGGACGCACTGTAACACGTAAGTCAGTGCAGCTCAACCACGTAATCACATCACTCCAGGAGGACCAGTGGCAACACACTCATATGCAGTAACACTGTAGATCACAGTCCCTCTCACATAGCGACGAGAGAACAGAGAAGGACGAACGGCAGGTCAGCTTAGGGCGCAGAGCCTAGACAAATGTAGTGGAGGGAGCGAGAGAGATAAGAGCAGAGAGATGACGGGGCGACTAGCCAGAGCTTGTGTTGACGAGCTGGAGACTGTATGACCGACGGCTCTGAGAGAAACCCCACAGAGAGGGCATAGCAGACGGTGAGGACACCCTCGCCTCGGATTTCGTGGACGATGAGACGACGAGGGAGGGAGAGTTCATGATTGCAGAGTTAGTATAAGATGGACGCGATAGGCAATCAACAGACACTAGCACTGAAATAGAACGAACACGCGCACTAACATTAGATCCCTCCACTACCGAGCCCAAGACATCACCCCTCTCCTCCCTCTCTGCTACGCCTGTCCTCTTCTCTGTTTACTCTTTCATCAGCCCCAGATTCTCCCTCTCTCCCTCTCCCTCGCTCCTCTGCTCTCTACTCATAAAACACGTAGGCCTCCGGCGCCCAAGACCTTGGCTTAACCTTCCCACGCTGGGCACCCGTATGTGTACTTGCTCCAGCTGATGGTTTCTGTGCGACTGTCATTGTTATTCTGAGTAGTCAAATGTGAGCAACAGCAGCTGCGCTGCCTTACACTGGTCAGTCTGTGGCATCTGCTCAGTGTTTGCTTCCTCCACCTAACATCAGACCGCTGTTCAGCAGTTCAGACAGCTGTATCAGCTGTGGGATATCAGAGCATTATCAATACAACAACCTGAATCTCAGCGCTTACCCTCCTCCTCC
>JAMWET010006748.1:0-7500 GCA_024036415.1 Prochilodus magdalenae
GGTTAGCGTACTGCTACTGAGAGCTGGACTCGGTAACGTACTGCTACTGAGAGCTGACTGGTTAGCGTTACTGCTACGGAGAGTCTGACTGGTTAGCGGTTCACTGCTACTGAGAGCTGACAGGTTAGCGGTACTGCTACTGAGAGCTGATTGGTTAGCGTTACTGCTACTAAGACCTGACTGGTTAGCGGTACTGCTACTGAGAGCTGACTGGTTAGCGTTACTGCTACTGAGAGCTGACTGGTTAGCATTACTGCTACTGAGAGCTGATTGGTTAGCGTTACTGCTACTGAGAGCTGAGTGGTTAGCGTTACTGCTACTGAGAGCTGATTGGTTAGGGTTACTGCTACTGAGAGCTGATGGGTTAGCGTTTTACTGATTACTGAGACCTGATTGGTTAGCGGTACTGCTACTGAGGGCTGACTGGTTAGCGTTACTGATACTGAGACCTGATTGGTTAGCGGTACTGCTACTGAGGGCTGACTGGTTAGCGGTACTGCTACTGAGAGCTGACTGGTTAGCGGTACTGCTACTGAGAGCTGACTGGTTAGCATTACTGCTACTGAGAGCTGACAGGTTAGCATTACTGCTACTGAGACCTGACAGGTTAGCGTTACTGCTACTGAGAGCTGATTGGTTAGCGTTACTGCTACTGAGACCTGACAGGTTAGCGGTACTGCTACTGAGTGCTGACTGGTTAGCGGTACTGCTACTGAGAGCTGACTGGTTAGCATTACTGCTACTGAGAGCTGACTGGTTAGCATTACTGCTACTGAGAGCTGACTGGTTAGCGTTACTGCTACTGAGAGCTGATTGGTTAGCGTTACTGCTACTGAGACCTGACAGGTTAGCGGTACTGCTACTGAGTGCTGACTGGTTAGCGGTACTGCTACTGAGAGCTGACTGGTTAGCATTACTGCTACTGAGAGCTGACTGGTTAGCATTACTGCTACTGAGAGCTGACTGGTTAGCGTTACTGCTACTGAGAGCTGATTGGTTAACGTTACTGCTACTGAGACCTGACAGGTTAGCGTTACTGCTACTGAGAGCTGACTGGTTAGCGTTACTGCTACTGAGAGCTGACTGGTTAGCGTTACTGCTACTGAGAGCTGACTGGTTAGCGTTACTGCTACTGAGAGCTGATTGGTTAGCGTTACTGCTACTGAGAGCTGACAGGTTAGCGGTACTGCTACTGAGAGCTGATTGGTTAGCGTTACTGCTACTAAGACCTGACTGGTTAGCGGTACTGCTACTGAGAGCTGACTGGTTAGCGTTACTGCTACTGAGAGATGACTGGTTAGCGTTACTGCTACTGAGAGGTGATTGGTTAGCGTTACTGCTACTGAGAGGTGATTGGTTAGCGTTACTGCTACTGAGAAATGACTGGTTAGTGTTACTGCTACTGAGAGGTGATTGGTTAGCGTTACTGCTACTGAGAAATGACTGGTTAGCGTTACTGCTACTGAGAGGTGATTGGTTAGCGTTACTGCTACTGAGAGCTGACTGGTTAGTGTTACTGCTACTGAGAGCTGATTGGTTAGCGTTACTGCTACTGAGAGCTGATTGGTTAGCGTTACTGCTACTAAGAGCTGCTGGTTAGCGCCTTACTGCTACTGAGAGCTGACTGGTTAGCGTTACTGCTACTGAGAGCTGACTGGTTAGCGTTACTGCTACTGAGAGCTGACTGGTTAGCTTTACTGCAAATGAGAGCTGAGTGGTTAGAGTTAATGCAACTGAGAGCTGACAGGTTAGCTGGTATGGCTACTGAGAGCTGATTGGTTAGCGTTACTGACTACTAAGACCTGACTGGTTAGACCGGTACTGCTAATGATAGCTGACTGGTAGCGTTACTGCTACTGAGAGCTGACTGGTTCAGCATTACTGCTACTGAGAGCTGATTGGTTAGCGTTACTGTACTGAGAGCTGATTGGTTAGCGTTACTGCTACTGAGAGCTGATGGGTTTAGCATTACTTGCTACTGAGAGCTGATTGGTTAGCGTTACTGCTACTGAGAGCTGACTGGTTAGCGTTACTGCTACTGAGAGCTGATTGGTTAGCGTTACTGACTGGTTAGCATTACTGCTACTGAGAGCTGACTGGTTAGCATTACTGCTACTGAGAGCTGACTGGTTAGCGTTACTGCTACTGAGAGCTGATTGGTTAACGTTACTCTACTGCTACTGAGACCTGACAGGTTTAGCTTACTGCGACTGAGAGCTGACTGGTTAGCGTTACTGCTACTGAGAGCTGACTGGTTAGCGTTTACTGCTACTGAGAGGCTGATTGGTTAGCGTTACTGCTACTGAGAGCTGACAGGTTAGCGGTACTGCTACTGTGAGCTGATTTGTTAGCGTTACTGCTTCTTAGAGCTGACTGGTTAGCTGTAATGCTACTGAGAGCTGACTGGTTAGCGTTACTGCTACTGAGAGCTGACTGGTTAGCATTACTGCTACTGAGAGCTGATTGGTTAGCGTTACTGCTACTGAGAGCTGACTGGTTAGCGTTACTGCTACTGAGAGCTGATTGGTTAGCGTTACTGCTACTGAGAGCTGATTGGTTAGAGTTACTGCTACTGAGAGCTGACTGGTTAGCGTTACTGCTACAGAGAGCTGACTGGTTAGCGTTACTGCTACTGAGAGCTGATTGGTTTAGCGGTTATGCTACTGAGAGCTGACTGGTTAGCGTTACTGCTACTGAGAGGCTGATTGGTTAGCGTTACTGCTACTGAGAGCTGATTGGTTAGCGGTTACTGCTATTAAGAGAGCTGACTGGTTAGCGTTACTGCTACTGAGAGCTGATTGGTTAAGCGTTAACTGCTACTGATAGCTGATTGGTTAGCGTTACTGCTACTAAGAGCTGATGGTTAGGCGCTACTGCTACTGAGAGCTGATTGGTTAGCGTTACTGCTACTGAGAGCTGATTGGTTAGCGTTACTGCTACTGAGAGCTGACTGGTTAGCGTTACTGCTACTGAGAGCTGATTGGTTAGCGTTACTGCTACTGAGAGCTGATTGGTTAGCGTTACTGCTACTAAGAGCTGACTGGTTAGTGTTACTGCTACTGAGAGCTGATTGGTTAGCGTTACTGCTACTGAGAGCTGATTGGTTAGCGTTACTGCTACTAAGAGCTGACTGGTTAGCGTTACTGCTACTGAGAGCTGACTGGTTAGCGTTACTGCTACTGAGAGCTGACTGGTTAGCGTTACTGCTACTGAGAGCTGACTGGTTAGCGTTACTGCTACTGAGAGCTGATTGGTTAGCGTTACTGCTACTGAGAGCTGACAGGTTAGCGGTACTGCTACTGAGAGCTGATTGGTTAGCGTTACTGCTACTAAGACCTGACTGGTTAGCGGTACTGCTACTGAGAGCTGACTGGTTAGCGTTACTGCTACTGAGAGCTGACTGGTTAGCATTACTGCTACTGAGAGCTGATTGGTTAGCGTTACTGCTACTGAGAGCTGATTGGTTAGCGTTACTGCTACTGAGAGCTGATTGGTTAGCATTACTGCTACTGAGAGCTGATTGGTTAGCGTTACTGCTACTGAGAGCTGACTGGTTAGCGTTACTGCTACTGAGAGCTGATTGGTTAGCGTTACTGACTGGTTAGCATTACTGCTACTGAGAGCTGACTGGTTAGCATTACTGCTACTGAGAGCTGACTGGTTAGCGTTACTGCTACTGAGAGCTGATTGGTTAACGTTACTGCTACTGAGACCTGACAGGTTAGCGTTACTGCTACTGAGAGCTGACTGGTTAGCGTTACTGCTACTGAGAGCTGACTGGTTAGCGTTACTGCTACTGAGAGCTGATTGGTTAGCGTTACTGCTACTGAGAGCTGACAGGTTAGCGGTACTGCTACTGAGAGCTGATTGGTTAGCGTTACTGCTACTAAGACCTGACTGGTTAGCGGTACTGCTACTGAGAGCTGACTGGTTAGCGTTACTGCTACTGAGAGCTGACTGGTTAGTGTTACTGCTACTGAGAGCTGATTGGTTAGCGTTACTGCTACTGAGAGCTGACTGGTTAGCGTTACTGCTACTGAGAGCTGATTGGTTAGCGTTACTGCTACTGAGAGCTGATTGGTTAGCGTTACTGCTACTGAGAGCTGACTGGTTAGCGTTACTGCTACTGAGAGCTGATTGGTTAGCGTTACTGCTACTGAGAGCTGATTGGTTAGCGTTACTGCTACTGAGAGCTGACTGGTTAGCGTTACTGCTACTGAGAGCTGATTGGTTAGCGTTACTGCTACTGAGAGCTGACTGGTTAGCGTTACTGCTACTGAGAGCTGACTGGTTAGTGTTACTGCTACTGAGAGCTGATTGGTTAGCGTTACTGCTACTGAGAGCTGATTGGTTAGCGTTACTGCTACTAAGAGCTGACTGGTTAGCGTTACTGCTACTGAGAGCTGACTGGTTAGCGTTACTGCTACTGAGAGCTGACTGGTTAGCGTTACTGCTACTGAGAGCTGACTGGTTAGCGTTACTGCTACTGAGAGCTGAGTGGTTAGCGTTACTGCTACTGAGAGCTGACTGGTTAGCGGTACTGCTACTGAGAGCTGACTGGTTAGCGTTACTGCTACTCAGACCTGACCGGTTAGCGGTACTGCTACTGAGAGCTGACTGGTTAGCGTTACTGCTACTGAGAGCTGACTGGTTAGCATTACTGCTACTGAGAGCTGATTGGTTAGCATTACTGCTACTGAGAGCTGACTGGTTAGCGTTACTGCTACTGAGAGCTGACTGGTTAGCGTTACTGCTACTGAGAGCTGATTGGTTAGCGTTACTGCTACTGAGAGCTGATTGGTTAGCGTTACTGCTACTGAAGAGCTGACTTATTGGTTCGCGTTACTGCTACTGAGAGCTGATTGGTTAGCGTTACTGCTACTGAGAGCTGATTGGTTAGCGTTACTGCTACTGAGAGCTGACTGGTTAGCGTTACTGCTACTGAGAGCTGATTGGTTAGCGTTACTGCTACTGAGAGCTGATTGGTTAGCGTTACTGCTACTGAGAGCTGACTGGTTAGCGTTACTGCTACTGAGAGCTGATTGGTTAGCGTTACTGCTACTAAGAGCTGACTGGTTAGCGTTACTGCTACTGAGAGCTGACTGGTTAGCGGTACTGCTACTGAGAGCTGACTGGTTAGCGGTACTGCTACTGAGAGCTGACTGGTTAGCGTTACTGCTACTGAGAGCTGACTGGTTAGCGGTACTGCTACTGAGAGCTGACTGGTTAGCGGTACTGCTACTGAGAGCTGACTGGTTAGCGGTACTGCTACTGAGAGCTGACTGGTTAGCGGTACTGCTACTGAGAGCTGACTGGTTAGCGGTACTGCTACTGAGAGCTGACTGGTTAGCGTTACTGCTACTGAGAGCTGACTGGTTAGCGGTACTGCTACTGAGAGCTGATTGGTTAGCGGTACTGCTACTGAGAGCTGATTGGTTAGCGTTACTGCTACTGAGAGCTGACTGGTTAGCGTTACTGCTACTGAGAGCTGACTGGTTAGCGTTACTGCTACTGAGAGCTGATTGGTTAGCGGTACTGCTACTGAGAGCTGATTGGTTAGCGTTACTGCTACTGAGAGCTGATTGGTTAGCATTACTGCTACTGAGTGCTGACTGGTTAGCGTTACTGCTACTGAGAGCTGACAGGTTAGCGTTACTGCTACTGAGAGCTGACAGGTTAGCGGTACTGCTACTGAGAGCTGACTGGTTAGCGGTACTGCTACTGAGAGCTGACTGGTTAGCGTTACTGCTACTGAGAGCTGATTGGTTAGCGGTACTGCTACTGAGAGCTGATTGGTTAGCGTTACTGCTACTGAGAGCTGATTGGTTAGCGGTACTGCTACTGAGAGCTGACTGGTTAGCGTTACTGCTACTGAGAGCTGACTGGTTAGCGTTACTGCTACTGAGAGCTGACTGGTTAGCGGTACTGCTACTGAGAGCTGACTGGTTAGCGTTACTGCTACTGAGAGCTGACTGGTTAGCGTTACTGCTACTGAGAGCTGATTGGTTAGCGTTACTGCTACTGAGAGCTGACTGGTTAGCGTTACTGCTACTGAGAGCTGATTGGTTAGGGTTACTGCTACTGAGACTCTGGTACACTCACCTCAGCGTCTCCAGCTCTTTCAGGTACTTAGACTGAGCCTGTAGTGAAACCTCCAGCTCCAGTTTGGTCTGAGCCAGCTCTCCCTTCAGATCCTCCACAGCTACAGGAGATCTCTGCTCACTCTCTCCTCCTCTTACTCCATCACTCCCTCCTCTCTCCTCTTCTCCTCCAGCCCTCAGCCATCCTTCAGACATCCCTGCAAACAGAGCCCAGACTCAGAATCAGCAACTCCTTCTGCAGACGTGCAGCTGGAGCGGGAACCAGAGACCTTCCGGATATCCAGCAGTCCTCTCATCACACCTGGTTATCTAGCCTCGGAGCAAGGTGACAGTTAGCAGCATGCAAATCTGCTCCTGCTGCAGAGAGCAGACAGCAGGACGGCTCGTACAGGTTCCTGAGGTTCCACCCCTCCTGTACACGGCTTCTGCATGTCATATCTAGTACGTGGGTCACCTATTAAGGACTTTTAATTTGACAGTTTCCCACACTGTTCATACCACTTCATATAATCCCACACTGTTCATACCACTTCATATAATCCCACACTGTTCATACCACTTCATATAATCCCACACTGTTCATACCACTTCATATAATCCCACACTGTTCATACCACTTCATATAATCCCACACTGTTCATACCACTTCATATAATCCCACACTGTTCATACCACTTCATATAATCCCACACTGTTCATACCACTTCATATAATCCCACACTGTTCATACCACTTCATATAATCCCACACTGTTCATACCACTTCATATAATCCCACATAACTGTTCATACCACTTCATATAATCCCACACTGTTCATACCACTTCATATAATCCCACACTGTTCATACCACTTCATATAATCCCACATAACTGTTCATACCACTTCATATAATCCCACATAACTGTTCATACCACTTCATATAATCCCACATAACTGTTCATACCACTTCATATAATCCCACATAACTGTTCATACCACTTCATATAATCCCACACTGTTCATACCACTTCATATAATCCCACACTGTTCATACCACTTCATATAATCCCACACTGTTCATAAAGATTGATTCCTGTATATGTCACCTGTTATAAAGGCTGTTTAGCTAACTCTGATCACAGGGGGCTAACGTAACCTTTACAGCAAATGGCTCTGCATAACAACGAATTATTAATACGAAGACTTATAAATATGTAAATACAAAATTAATAATAATAATAATAAGAAGAAGAAGAATAATAATAATAATAATAATAATAATAATGCAATATGCTGTAAAACATTAAATTCTCAGGTTGTGAGAAAATCCTTCCCAGTTAGTAACTCTTTTTACTAAACAGGAAATGATGCAATACCTGTGCTGTCCACTGGACGGGGCTGCTGGCCCAGGTGTGTGT
>JAMWET010006748.1:10000-42693 GCA_024036415.1 Prochilodus magdalenae
ACACACACACACACAGCATTAAACACACACACACACACACACACACACAGCATTAAACACACACACACACACAGCATTAAACACACACACACACACACACACACACACACACACACACACACACACAGCATTAAACACACACACACACACACACACACACACACACACACACACACTCTCTATTAATGACCCACCGTTTGGGTTTTCTGGGTTCTCAGACACACACTACTGTAAAGAGCTTGCGGTGTCCTGGTGGCCGTACCTGATCTGTAAGGACTCTCTCCAGCTGGTTGAGGTGAACAACAGCATCTCTGGTGTCCAGCAGGTCCAGGTGGGTGAGCAGAGTGACCTTCAGCACCTCGCGCTCTTTCAGAAACACCTGCTGCACCGCGTTGAGGAGATCGCCACGCCAGTCCCCAGCAGGCTACAAATACAAACACCAGAGAGACCTGAAAATCCTGGAGCACAGTTCCACGGTCTGAGGAACACGCTTCCGGACACACCGCTAACGCCGTTATCGGACTCACTCGAGCCGACTCATCGACATTCTGTCCCCAGTAAGCTATTAGTCTGATTGATGGATCACAGGCTGGATGTAGGCATGGCTACCGCAGGGGACTGGTGTTAGCAGCTTGTACTGGTGCATGACGTCTCAGTGTCTGGGACGGAGCGCAGGCCATGTAACGTGGTAGGGCTGCTGTTCTTACCTGGGTCCCGGTCTGTGTCTGGCTGTGAGCCTGTAGCTGGGTAATGAGGGTTTTCAGGGACTCCACCGTGTCCAGCAGAGCCTCCTTCTCCTTTCTCCAGGCCTGCAGGGGGAGCTGTGCTGCAGGTTGTTCAGCCTCAGGGACAGGGATTTCAGACAGAGACAGGACCTGCATGCCCTCCTGATGAACCTCCCTCAGCAGGGTCTAAAGACAACACCAAACCAGCACGTTAACATGCTCACCTACAGCCACCCATCACAGAGTTTCCTTCATGGGCTACTACAGGAGAGGTTTAGAACCAATCGGCTACAGACTGATTCCCTCCAACACCACTAAAGAATAAATGTAAAGGTAAAGCTACAACGTTAGTGTGCTGCAAAGGTGTAGTTCAGTACCTAGTGGTCTGTAAAGTGTAAAGGTGTAGCTGCAGTGTCAGTGTACTGTAAAAGTGTAAAGGTGTGGTTCAGTGTCTTCACGTCTCTAAAGTGTAAAGGTATAGATGCAGTGTCAGTGCACTGTAAAAGTTCAATGGTGTAGTTCAGTACCTAATGGTCTGTAAAGTGTAAAGGTACAGGTGCCATGTTAGAGTACTGTAAAAGTGTAAAGGTGTAGTTCAGTGTCTAGCAGTCTGTAAAGTGTAAAGGTATAGCTGCGGTGTCAGTGCACTGTACAGGTGTAGTTCAGTGCCTAGTGGTCTGTAAAGTGTAAAGGTATAGATGCAGTGTTAGTGCACTGTAAAAGTTCAATGGTGTAGTTCAGTACCTAGTGGTCTGTAAAGTGTAAAGGTACAGGTGCCATGTTAGAGTACTGTAAAAGTGTAAAGGTGTAGTTCAGTGTCTAGCAGTCTGTAAAGTATAAAGGTATAGCTGCAGTGTAAAGCGTAAAGGTACAGCTGCAGTGTAATGTGTAATGTTATACCTGCAGTGTAGAGTTTAAAGGTATAATTGTAGTGTAAAGTGTAAAGGTGTAGCTGCAGTGTAAAGTGTAAAGGTATAGCTGCCGTATAAGTGCACTGTGTCAGGTGTAAAGGTGTAGTCCAGTGTCTAGTGGTCTGCAATGTGTAAAGGTATAGCTGCAGTGTAATGTGTAAAATATAACTGTAGTGTAAAGTGTAAAGGTATACCTGCAGTGTAATGTGTAAAGTTATACCTGCAGTGTAATGTGTAGAGTTTAAAGGTATAATTGTAGTGTAAAGTGTAAAGGTGTAGCTGCAGTATAAAGTGTAAAGGTAAAGATGCAGTGTGATGTGTAAAGTTATACCTGCAGTGTAATGTGTAAAGTATAATTGTAGTGTAAAGTGTAAAGGTATAGCTGCAGTGTAATGTGTAAAGTTGTAGCTGCAGTGTAATGTGTAGAGTTTCAAGGTATAATTGTACTGTAAAGTGTAAAGGTATAGCTGCGGTGTCAGTGCACTGTAAAGGTGTAGTTCAGTGCCTAGTGGTCTGTAATGTGTAAAGGTATAGCTGCAGTGTAATGTGTAAAGTTATACCTGCAGTGTAATGTGTAGAGTTTAAAGGTATAATTGTAGTGTAAAGTGTAAAGGTATAGCTGCGGTGTCAGTGCACTGTAAAGGTGTAGTTCAGTGCCTAGTGGTCTGTAATGTGTAAAGGTATAGCTGCAGTGCAATGTGTAAAGGTATAGCTGCAGTGTAATGTGTAGAGTTTTAAGGTATAATTGTACTGTAAAGTGTAAAGGTATAGCTGCGGTGTCAGTGCACTGTAAAGGTGTAGTTCAGTGCCTAGTGATCTGTAAAGTGTAAAGGTATAGCTGCGGTGTCAGTGTACTGTAAAGGTGTAAAGGTGTAGTTCAGTGCCTAGTGGTCTGTAATGTGTAAAGGTATAGCTGCAGTGTAATGTGTAAAGGTATAGCTGCATTGTAATGTGTAAAGTTATACCTGCAGTGTAATGTGTAGAGTTTAAAGGTATAATTGTAGTGTAAAGTGTAAAGGTATAGCTGCGGTGTCAGTGCACTGTAAAGGTGTAGTTCAGTGCCTAGTGATCTGTAAAGTGTAAAGGTATAGCTGCGGTGTCAGTGTACTGTAAAGGTGTAAAGGTGTAGTTCAGTGCCTAGTGGTCTGTAATGTGTAAAGGTATAGCTGCAGTGTAATGTGTAAAGTATAACTGTAGTGTAAAGTGTAAAGGTATAGCTGTAGTGCAGAGCTGTAGTGTAAAGTGCAAACAGAGAGGTGGTAACTGGACTGTAAAGCCACACCAGTAGCGTAAAATGTATTGTAAAGTGTAGAATTTATAATTGCTATGTAAAGCATACTGTACAGTGCAACAGCAAAGCTGGGAGTAAAGGCATAGTTGCAGTGTAAACTTTACTGTGCTGCTTTGTGTAAAGCATAGTGTAAAGTGTAACAGCGTTAAATGTACAGCACATTACAAGACCACCGCTTCAACTTCAGTCTCCTGCAGACAGATTCAGTGTACCTTGATTCTATCAGGCAGTACTTCAGAGTCGTCTCTCCGCGCTCCCTCAGGTGTGCTCCTGAACTCGGCCTGCAGATGAGGCAGCTCAAAGCCGGTCCGCTGGCTCCAGTCCGAGCTGCTGTCTGTCAGGGACATGAACGTATATATAAAGTCAGCTCAGATTTCATACACATGTGCAGAGCGAGTGGAGCAGGAGAGCGAGTGAGAGCTCACCGCTGGCGTAGCCGTCTCTGTACTGGGAGGACGCAGGATGATCCAGCCTGGCAGCCTGGAAGGAAAATCAGAACCGTCAGCTAAACCGAGGAACCAAACTGCACGCTAAGAACCGAGAGGCTAAGCTGAACACACATGGACAGGTCATACAGGCAAAGTAACGCTGGTCTGATAACATAGTGGGTGTGGTCAGAGACAATGGTAGGCATGGTCTAGGCCTGTTCGGAATGTGGTCGTCCAGCAGAATGACAGTATGGGTGTTAGTACTCTGGGTGTAGCCAGGGGGAGTGGCCAGTGCAAATGAACGAAGATAAGAATAAATGACTGTACTACTGAAAGGGTGAGGTCAGAGAGTGGTGACTGACCTCACTGGTGCGGAGGCTGTTCATGGCGGCTCTGAGGGCATTACACTCCTGCTCCAGCCGTTGGTTCTCCCTCTTCAGATTGTCGCTCTCTGAAATGTGCCTGTTCTCCATGTCCATGATTTCCGCCGCGTGGAGCTCCTGCATCTGTCCAATCCGCTCGGTGTACTCCCCGATCACCTCCTCCAGCTCATCCGACACTTCCTCTCGCTCCACCTGAGTCTCAGCGTCCACTCGAGCCTGGGAGTAGGCCTGTGAGCCGTTAGCGGACCTCTCAGACTGGCTGCTGGAGTTCTTTCTGGACAGTGATGGTTTGTCTTTGGCCACACTGCTGCCTCTGCTCTTTCCCTCACTGTGTTTTCCTGCTTTCTTCCTGGAGTGGGATGAAGGCTGCTGTTGGGCCGGAACGTCCTCGCTGGATTTGGCTAAGGCCGTACGCAACTGCTGGAGTTCATCCATCAGTTGAGCAATAGACACGTCTCGAGCCTGTGGAGTACACCAGTGTTGACATGTTATCACTGTTCCCCTTCAGACGTTTACACGTACTAAGACCTCTCTCTGGAAAACCCCACACTGTGTTGTTACATTACAGAGCTGTAAAGTTTACATCTAGTTCTGTAACATGGAGAAAAGTCTTGTTAATTTGGAAGAACGTTCCACAAAGGAGTTCTAAAGTTTTAAAAAGTTCACTAAAAAAAAACAAACACTAAACTGCGGCAAGATCCTCTGTAAAGTACATTTAACTGGTGTAAAGTGCAAGACATGGTCTGCACAGTATTCTAAACTGAGTAAAGAGCAAATACAAAGTCCTGTGAAGTAACAAAATCTGCTGTAAAGCATACAACTCTGTAGAGTACAATTTCACAGAACTTTACAGAAAAACAGAACAACTTTTAAAGGCCAGTTAAAGTCAGTTCTGTAAAAAAAAAAAAAAAAAAGTAAAGCCAGTTCTCTAAAGTGTAAAGCCAGTTCTGTAAAGTGTAAAACAAGTTCTGTAAAGTGGCCCAAAATGAAGTAAGTGTATAATAGAACTGTAAAGTTCAGTATAAAGTGTAAAGTTAGTTCTGTAAAGTGTAAAGTCAGTTCTCTAAAGTACACCAAACTGCTCTAAAGTGTAAAGTCAGTTCCATAAAGTGTAATGCCAGTTCTGTAAAGTCAATTCTACAAAGATTTAAACCAGTTCCGTAAAGTGTAACACAAGTTCTGTTAGGTGTAAAGCTCATTCTATAAAGTGCAAAGCCTGTTCTGTAAAGTTTAAAGTCAGTTATGTGTAGTGTCAAGCCAATTCTACAAAGAGTAAAGCGAGTTATTTAAAGTGCAAAGTCAGTTCTGTAACGTGTAAGGCCAGGTCTGTAAAGTGTAAAGGCAGTTCAGTGAAGTGTAAAGCTCATTCTACAAAAAGTAAAAACAGTTCTGTAAAGCCAGTTCTGTAAAATGTAAGGCCGGTTGTGTAAAGTGTAAAGTCAGTTCTGTAAAGTGTAAAGCCAGTTCTGTAAAGTGTAAATCCAGATCAGTAACATGTAAAGCCAGTTCTGTAAAGTGTAAAGCCAATTCTGTGTAGTGTAAGGCCAGTTCTGTAAAGTGTAAAGCCAGTTCTGTAAAGCGTAAAGCCAGTTCTGTAAAGTGTAAACCCAGTTCTGTAAAATGTAAAGCCATTTCCGTAAGTTGTAGAGCCAGTTCTGTAAAGCATAAAGCCAGTTCTGTAAAGCATAAAGCCAGTTCTGTAAAACGTAAAGCCAGTTCTGTAAAGCATAAAGCCAGTTCTGTAAGCGGTCTGAGGTGTAAAGTGAGGGTACCTGTATCTGCTCCTGCAGTTTGAGGCTACTTTCGATGTAGCTGTTCAGCTCTTCTTTAGTAGCTGCTGCTTCCCTCCTGACCTCCTGAAGCTCCTGAAGAAGCTCCGAACTATCGACTTCACCTGAGGCCTAAATGGAAGGGTCAAAAGGTCAAACCATATTCCCTCTAAAACTGGAGGCTCTGCACACAACACGGTAAAGCCCAGTCCGGTACTGACTGCTCACCTGGTGCAGCTGATCCTTCAGCAGAGCGACGCTCATCTCTCGCTCCTGTGGAAAAGACCCCAGAAGCAGATTAACAGGGGGAGTGTGAACTCCTGACTCAGCACTATCAGCTCGTTATTAAGGTCACCCTGTTTATCTGGACGCCTCCTGTAGGGGAGACCACAGGGTCCTCAGGGCTCCATTCTGTACCTGTATCTGCTCCTGCAGTTTCTGGCTGAGTTCTTTAGAGTAGTTCAGCTCCTCTTTAGCAGCTGCTGCTTCAGCCTTCACCTCCTGCAGCTCCTGGAGGAGCTCAGACACCTTGCTCGAGTCCTCCTGATGTTCTGAGGCCTACACATCAAGACAGCAAAGGGCACAGTGTCATCAGAGCATGGGTTCTACGTGTTCTATAAGCTGGGCTGCTGGGGAAGCTCAGGGACAGAGGTGGCGAGGATGGAGTAGAACCTATCTGGAGTGTGTTGATGGATGGAGGTCTTGGTCTTACCTTCTGGAGGTCTTTCTCCAGCTTCTCCATCATGGCTTCTTTCAGCTGGGGATGAATCACAAAGCAAAACACACGTATGAACAAACAGACACGGACACGTCCAATCAGGCGCGTCCAATCTATTTACACCGCAGCACAACTAAACATTTACCCCAAACATAGAACCCCGGTTCTTCCATACTTCAGGAACCTAGATTCTTTAGAACTGTTTCCATTAAATATAAACTTGTAGAGTCTCTACGCTAACCACAATCATCCATTTAGATCGGTGTACCCAAACTTTTGCACACTAAAGTGTTAAATACATTCTGTAAAGTACTCTCAATGTTGTAAAGTGTAGAACAAGTTCTGTAAAGTGCAAAACAAGTGCATAGGAACCTCCACTGTACACTGAAAACCACTAAGCTAAAGTTAGGACACACAACTTCACATTTTACACATCTGTAAAGTCGGAATATGGTAAATTCCTAAATCTGCTGCTCCTCATCCTTATGGAATGAAGGGTATTTAGAGTTTTGGTAAAGGATGAAAATTCAGGAGCTTATTGACCTGTATAAGGACTGTTCGTAAAGTGTAAAACAAGTTCTGTAAAGTAACTTAAACAGCTGTAAAGTACTCTTAACTGCTGTAAAGTGTAAAACGAGTTCTGCAAAGTTGCCCAAATTGATGTAAGCATAAAAGAGAACTGTAAAGTGCCCTGAACTGCAGGCCAGTGAACAGCAAGTTCTGTAAAGTTGTCTTTACAGTGCAAAAGTTCTAAAAAGTGTTGTTATGTAAATGGATCTAAAAGTGCAGTTATGCAAGGTTAAGCTATGTAAAACATATGTAAAGTAGTTGAGGTGTAAATTAGTTCTGTAAAGTGGCTATAAGGGGCCTAAAAGTAGCCTAATGTAAAGCAAGGCCTATAAAACTGATCAAAAGAGTTGTGGTAAAGTTCAGATCCGTGAAGCGTAAAGTTAGTTTTGTAAAGTCTAAAGTCAGTTCTCTAACGTTTAAGGCCAGTTCAGTAAAGTGCAAAGCCAGTTCGGTAAAGTTTAAAGTGAGTTCTCTAGCATGTAAGGCCAGGTCGGTAAAGTGTAAAGTCAGTTCTGTAAAGTGTAAAGCCAGTTCTGTAAAGTGTAAAGTAAGTTTTGTAAAGTGTGAAGCCAGTTCTGTAAAGTGTAAAGCCAGTTCTGTAAAAATGTAATGCCAGTTCTGTAAAGTGTAAGGCTAGTTCTGTAAAGTGTAAAGCCAGTTCGGTAGAATGTAAAGCCAGTTCTGTAAAGTGTAAAGCCAGTTCTGTAAAGCCTAAAGCCAGTTATATAAAGTGTAAAGCAAGTTCTGTAACGTGTAACGTCAGTTCTGTAAAGTGTAAACCCAGTTCTGTAAAATGTAAAGCCATTTCTGTAAGTTGTAGAGCCAGTTCTGTAAAAAGCAATGCCAGTTCTGTAAAGCATAAAGCTAGTTTTGTAAAGCGTAAAGCCAGTTCTGTAAAGCGTAAAGCCAGTTCTGTAAAGCGGTCTGAGGTGTAAAGTGAGGGTACCTGTATCTGCTCCTGCAGTTTGAGGCTACTTTCGATGTAGCTGTTCAGCTCCTCTTTAGTAGCTGCTGCTTCCCTCCTGACCTCCTGAAGCTCCTGAAGAAGCTCCGAACTATCGACTTCACCTGAGGCCTAAATGGAAAGGGTCAAAAGGTCAAACCATATTCCCTCTAAAACTGGAGGCTCTGCACACAACACGGTAAAGCCCAGTCCGGTACTGACTGCTCACCTGGTGCAGCTGATCCTTCAGCAGAGCGACGCTCATCTCTCGCTCCTGTGGAAAAGACCCCAGAAGCAGATTAACAGGGGGAGTGTGAACTCCTGACTCAGCACTATCAGCTCGTTATTAAGGTCACCCTGTTTATCTGGACGCCTCCTGTAGGGGAGACCACAGGGTCCTCAGGGCTCCATTCTGTACCTGTATCTGCTCCTGCAGTTTCTGGCTGAGTTCTTTAGAGTAGTTCAGCTCCTCTTTAGCAGCTGCTGCTTCAGCCTTCACCTCCTGCAGCTCCTGGAGGAGCTCAGACACCTTGCTCGAGTCCTCCTGATGTTCTGAGGCCTACACATCAAGACAGCAAAGGGCACAGTGTCATCAGAGCATGGGTTCTACGTGTTCTATAAGCTGGGCTGCTGGGGAAGCTCAGGGACAGAGGTGGCGAGGATGGAGTAGAACCTATCTGGAGTGTGTTGATGGATGGAGGTCTTGGTCTTACCTTCTGGAGGTCTTTCTCCAGCTTCTCCATCATGGCTTCTTTCAGCTGAGGATGAATCACAGAGCAAAACACACGTATGAACAAACAGACACGGACACGTCCAATCAGGCGCGTCTAATCTATTTACACCGCAGCACAACTAAACATTTACCCCAAACACAGAACCCCGGTTCTTCCATACTTCAGGAACCTAGATTCTTTAGGACTGTTTCCATTAAATATAAACTTGTAGAGTCTCTACGCTAACCACAATCATCCATTTAGATCGGTGTACCCAAACTTTTGTACACTAAAGTGTAAAATACATTCTGTAAAGTACTCTCAATGTTGTAAAGTGTAGAACAAGTTCTGTAAAGTGCAAAAGAAGTGCATAGGAACCTCCAATGTACATTGTACACATCTGTAAAGTCTGAATTTGGCAGATTCCTAAATCTGCTGCTCCTCATCCTTATGGAATGAAGGGTATTTAGAGTTTTGGTAATGGATGAAAATTCAGGAGCTTATTGACCTGTATAAGGACTGTTCGTAAAGTGTAAAACAAGTTCTGTAAAGTACCCTAAACTGCAGTAAAAGTACTTCTAACTGCTGTAAAGTGTAAAACAAGTTCTGTAAAGTAACTTAAACAGCTGTAAAGTACTCTTAACTGCTGTAAAGTGTAAAACGAGTTCTGCAAAATAGCCTAAAATGATGTAAGCATAAAAGAGAACTGTAAAGTGCCCTGAACTGCAGGCCAGTGAACGACAAGTTCTGTAAAGTTGTCTCAACTGCTTTACAGTGCAAAAGTTCTAAAAAGTGTTGTTATGTAAATGGATCTAAAAGTGCAGTTATGCAAGGTTAAGCTATATAAAAGATATGTAAGGTAGTTTAGGTGTAAATGAATTCTGTAAAGTGGTTAAAAGGAGCCTAAAAGTAGCCTAATGTAAAGCAAGGCCTATAAAACTGACCAAAAGAGCCGTGGTAAAGTTTAGTGTAAAGTGTAACGTTAGTTCTGTGAAGTCTAAAGTCAGTTCTCCAAGTTTAAGGCCAGTTCGGTAAAGTGCAAAGCCAGTTTGGTAAAGTGCAAAGCCAGTTCGGTAAAGTATAAAGTCAGTTCTGTAAAGTGTAAGTCCAGGTCTGTAACATGTAAGGCCAGGCCTGTAAAGTGTAAAGCCAGTTCTCTAACGTGTAAGGCCTGGTCCGTAAAGTGTAAAGCCAGTTCTGTAAAGTGTAAGGCCAGGTCCATAAAGTGCAAAGTCAGTTATGTAAAGTGTAAAGTGAGTTCTCTAACGTGTAGGGCCAGGTCCGTAAAGTGTATAGTGAGTTCTCTAAAGTGTAGGGCCAGGTCTGTAAAGTGTAAAGCCAGTTCTGTAACGTGTAAGGCCAGGTCCGTAAAGTGTAAATTCATTTATGTGAAGTGTAAAGCCTGTTTTCTAATGTGCAAGGCCAGGTCGGTAAAGTGTAAAGTGAGTTCTCTAATGTGTAGGGTCAGGTCTGTAAAGTGTAAAGTCAGTTCTGTAAAGTGTAAAGTGAGTTCTGTAAAATGTAAAGCAAGTTCTGTAACGTGCAAAGCTAGTTCTGTAAAGTGTAAAATCAGTTCTGTAAAATCTAAAGTCAGTTCTGTAACGTGTAAAGCCAGTTCTGTAAAATGTAAAGCCATTTCTGTAAGGTGTAGAGCCAGTTCTGTAAAAAGCAATGCCAGTTCTGTAAAGCGTAAAGCCAGTTCTGTAAAGCGTAAAGCCAGTTCTGTAAAGCGTAAAGCCAGTTCTGTAAAGCGGTCTGAGGTGTAAAGTGAGGGTACCTGTATCTGCTCCTGCAGTTTGAGGCTACTTTCGATGTAGCTGTTCAGCTCCTCTTTAGTAGCTGCTGCTTCCCTCCTGACCTCCTGAAGCTCCTGAAGAAGCTCCGAACTATCGACTTCACCTGAGGCCTAAACGGAAGGGTCAAAAGGTCAAACCATATTCCCTCTAAAACTGGAGGCTCTGCACACAACATGGTAAAGCCTAGTCCGGTACTGACTGCTCACCTGGTGCAGCTGATCCTTCAGCAGAGCGACGCTCATCTCTCGCTCCTGTGGAAAAGACCCCAGAAGCAGTTTAACAGGGGGAGTGGGAACTCCTGACTCAGCACTATCAGCTCGTTATTAAGGTCACCCTGTTTATCTGGACGCCTCCTGTAGGGGAGACCACAGGGTCCTCAGGGCTCCATTCTGTACCTGTATCTGCTCCTGCAGTTTCTGGCTGAGTTCTTTAGAGTAGTTCAGCTCCTCTTTAGCAGCTGCTGCTTCAGCCTTCACCTCCTGCAGCTCCTGGAGGAGCTCAGAAACCTTGCTCGAGTCCTCCTGATGTTCTGAGGCCTACACATCAAGACAGCAAAGGGCACAGTGTCATCAGAGCATGGGTTCTACGTGTTCTATAAGCTGGGCTGCTGGGGAAGCTCAGGGACAGAGGTGGCGAGGATGGAGTAGAACCTGTTTGGAGTGTGTTGATGGATGGAGGTCTTGGTCTTACCTTCTGGAGGTCTTTCTCCAGCTTCTCCATCATGGCTTCTTTCAGCTGGGGATGAATCACAAAGCAAAACACACATATGAACAAACAGACACGGACACGTCCAATCAGGCGCGTCCAATCTATTTACACCGCAGCGCAACTAAACATTTACCCCAAACATAGAACCCCGGTTCTTCCATACTTCAGGAACCTAGATTCTTTAGGACGGTTTCCATTAAATATAAACTTGTAGAGTCTCTACGCTAACCACAATCATCCATTTAGATCGGTGTACCCAAACTTTTGTACACTAAAGTGTTAAATACATTCTGTAAAGTACTCTCAATGTTGTAAAGTGTAGAACAAGTTCTGTAAAGTGCAAAACAAGTGCATAGGAACCTCCACTGTACACTGAAAACCACTAAGCTAAAGTTAGGACACACAACTTTACATTTTACACGTCTGTAAAGTCAGAATTTGGCAGATTCCTAAATCTGCTGCTCCTCATCCTTATGGAATGAAGGGTATTTAGAGTTTTGCTGATGGATGAAACAGTCAGGAGCTTATTGACCTGTATAAGGACTGTTCGTAAAGTGTAAAACAAGTTCTGCAAAGTTGCCCAAAATGATGTAAGTGTAAAAGAGAACTGTAAAGCGCCCTGAACTGTGGGCCAGTGAACGGTAAGTTCTGTAAAGTTGTCTCAACTGCTTTACAGTGCAAAAGTTCTAAAAAGTGTTGTTATGTAAATGGATCTAAAAGTGCAGTTATGCAAGGTTAAGCTATGTAAAACATATGTAAAGTAGTTGAGGTGTAAATTAGTTCTGTAAAGTGGTTAAAAGGGGCCTAAAAGTAGCCTAATGTAAAGCAAGGCCTAAAAAACTGAGCAAAAGAAGTTCAGTGTAAAGTGTAAAGTTAGTTCTGTGAAGTCTAAAGTTAGTTCTCTAACATGTAAGGCCAGGCCGGTAAAGTGTAAAGTCAGTTCTGTAAAGTGCAAAGCCAGTTATCTAATGTGCAAGGCCAGGTCTGTAAAGTGTGAAGCCAGTTCTGTAAAAAAGTGTAAAGCCAGTTCTGTAAAGTGTAAATCCAGATCAGTAACATGTAAAGCCAGTTCTGTAAAGTCGAACGCCAGTTATGCAAAGTGTAAAACCAGTTCTGTAAAGCGTAAAGTCAGTTCTGTAAAGCGTAAAGCCAGGTCTGTAAAGTGTAAAGCCAGCTCTGTAAAGCGTAAAGCCAGTTGCGTAAAGCCAGTTCTGTAAAGCATAAAGCCAGTTCTGTAAAGCGTAAAGCCAGTTCTGTAAAGTTTAAAGCCATTTCTGTAAAGCGTAAAGCCAGTTCTGTAAAGCGTAAAGCCAGTTCTGTAAAGTCTAAAGCCATTTCTGTAAGGTGTAGAGCTAGTTCTGTAAAAAGCAATGCCAGTTCTGTAAAGCGTAAAGCCAGTTCTGTAAAGCGTAAAGCCAGTTCTGTAAAGTTTAAAGCCATTTCTGTAAAGCGTAAAGCCAGTTCTGTAAAGCGTAAAGCCAGTTCTGTAAAGTCTAAAGCCATTTCTGTAAGGTGTAGAGCTAGTTCTGTAAAAAGTAATGCCAGTTCTGTAAAGTGTAAAGCCAGTTCTGTAAAGTGTAAAGCCAGTTCTGTAAAGTGTAAAGCCAGTTCTGTAAAGTGTAAAGCCAGTTCTGTAAAGTGTAAAGCCAGTTCTGTATAGCGTAAAGCCAGTTCTGTAAAGCGGTCTGAGGTGTAAAGTGAGGGTACCTGTATCTGCTCCTGCAGTTGGAGGCTACTTTCGATGTAGCTGTTCAGCTCCTCTTTAGTAGCTGCTGCTTCCCTCCTGACCTCCTGAAGCTCCTGAAGAAGCTCCGAACTATCGACTTCACCTGAGGCCTAAACGGAAGGGTCAAAAGGTCAAACCATATTCCCTCTAAAACTGGAGGCTCTGCACACAACACGGTAAAGCCTAGTCCGGTACTGACTGCTCACCTGGTGCAGCTGATCCTTCAGCAGAGCGACGCTCATCTCTCGCTCCTGTGGAAAAGACCCCAGAAGCAGTTTAACAGGGGGAGTGGGAACTCCTGACTCAGCACTATCAGCTCGTTATTAAGGTCACCCTGTTTATCTGGACGCCTCCTGTAGGGGAGACCACAGGGTCCTCAGGGCTCCATTCTGTACCTGTATCTGCTCCTGCAGTTTCTGGCTGAGTTCTTTAGAGTAGTTCAGCTCCTCTTTAGCAGCTGCTGCTTCAGCCTTCACCTCCTGCAGCTCCTGGAGGAGCTCAGACACCTTGCTCGAGTCCTCCTGACGGTCTGAGGCCTACACATCAAGACAGCAAAGGGCACAGTGTCATCAGAGCATGGGTTCTACGTGTTCTATAAGCTGGGCTGCTGGGGAAGCTCAGGGACAGAGGTGGGGAGGATGGAGTAGAACCTGTTTGGAGTGTGTTGATGGATGGAGGTCTTGGTCTTACCTTCTGGAGGTCTTTCTCCAGCTTCTCCATCATGGCTTCTTTCAGCTGGGGATGAATCACAGAGCAAAACACACGTATGAACAAACGGACACGGGCGGGGTCCACTACAACATGCAGGGCAGGGTTCTGCTCACTGAGCTCCGCACACCACATCCTTTTCTGGGTTCTAGGAAACTTTAGGAGACTGATAGCTAGGACACTGTGGTGTACAGCAGGGCTCCGTCCTGGGCCCCCTTCTGTTTTCCCTTACTGGACCATCACTGAGCTAAGGTGAGGTCAGACCTCTCTGCACGCCTCTAAAGTCTGGTAATGATTTCTAAATCTCACAGGGTCTTACTATACGAGTGCTCTTTAGAGTTAGGAGTGTCACACAGGCAGCGGAGGGTCCCGCCCCTGGAGGTCACACAGGCAGCGGAGGGTCCCGCCCCTGGAGGTCACACAGGCAGCGGAGGGTCCCGCCCCTGGAGGCACACAGGCAGCGGAGGGTCCCGCCCCTGGAGGCCTGTCGGACAGTAAAGCATGTGGGATGACCAGTGAGGTTTGAGGAGAGCTGATGTACCTGCACCTGTTCCTGGAGCCTCTGGCTGAGCTCCCTGCAGCTGTCCAGCTCTTCTTTAGTGGACGCTGCTTCACGTCTGACCTCCTGCAGCTCCTGGGTGAGCTCCTCCATCGCTGTGCTGTCGTCCCTCCACGTCTGCAGAGAGAGAGAGAGTCTGTTACGACAGCAGTGTACGGTCCTGGTCGACGCCAGTGCGGTCAGTTCGCCCCAAACGGGATGAGGGATGTTCCCTGGGCGCGGATCTTCCAGCAGGACAATGCCCATGCCACACGGCTAGGAATGTGCGACACTGGTTGGAGGAGGTATCAGCGGTATGACGTCGCTCACCTGTGCAGGTGTGTGTGCTGGCCTTGTCCTCATCTGGTTGAGCAGCTCCATCAGCACCGCCAGCCTCCTCTCGTACTCCTGCACCTCCTCTTCTGAGCTGCTCAACAGCTCCTTCTGCAGCTCCTGGTCCTTCTGCATGAAGCTCAGACCCTGCTCCAGCTCCTGCAGCTTCTCCATCAGTAAGCCCACATTTCCCTCCCTCTCCGTCGTCCGCACCGGAGCCACCGTGAGGTCCTCGCCCTCCGGGTCTGCACTGGAGCACACCAGTCCAGCGATGGCTTCATCTAGCACAGCTTCATCCCTGTGAAGCTCCTTGGTTTGGACCTGAACCGCCTCCAGCTGGGCCTGGCTCACCAACATGGCAGCCACCTAGAACATCAACAACGATAATAGCACCACCACCAGCACCACCACCACCACAACCACCACCACAACCACAACCACAACAACAACAACGACACTGGGTTACCTTCTCCCTGAGCTTGTCCTCCAGCTGGGTGACCTTCTGGTGGAGGGCTTCCGCATCCTCCTGAGCTTTCTCCACCTGTAGCCTGCAGGCCTGAAGCTCCAGCTCCTTCTCCTCCACGCTCTCCTCCAGCTCCGCTATCTGCTGCGTGAGGTCGCTCACTCTGGAGCCTGCGCTCTCCTCTAGAGCCTGGACCTGAGCCTGAGCCACTACCAGAGCTGCGGTCCGCTCCCGCAGAGCCTCCTCTGACCTCTGGCTGTCCTTCTCCTTCTCTAGATCCCTCTCCAGTGCCTCCTGCTGGAGACTCTCGTACCTGCTGAGAAGCGAGGAGTGGTCAGTCCTGAGCGTGTCCAGCTCTCTCTCGACCTTGTCCAGTTTCTGCTTCAGCTCGTCGTACTCCTCCTCCTCCTCCTCCTCCTCGGGGCTCTGCTTGCGCTCTATGTGGGCCAGTTCCTGCTGGAGCTTCTCTATAACCGAGTTAAGCTGCTCCACTTCCTCCTCGCTGTCCCGTTTCAGCCGCTCCTGTTCTCCGCGCAGGTGCTCCACCTGAGCCTCCAGCGCCAACACCAGCTCGCTCTTCTCCTCCACCTCCTGAGGGCAGCACAAGCCAGGGAGATCAATGAAGAGGCGAAGTGGCATGAAGGGGCCACATCTAGAACCCCACCTAGAACCCCATGGAACCAAAGACGGCTCTGGTAGCACTTCAGTGACAGGCCCATATAATGAATAAGCTGCTGTTTGTAACGTGGTTCTTTAAAGGTTCTCCTGTAAAGAAAATGGTTTTACATAGAACCGTGAAGGTTCCCACTGAGAACCTGAAGATATAACACCACCTACAGGACAACCTCCATCAATCAGGAGAACCATTTAACAGAGTAAAGAAACATTGGTTCTTTAGGTGTTTGTGGTTCTACAGTGTCTAGAACCATGTTCTTTATGAAGGAACCCCTGAAGACTCCTTGTGTTATGGTGGTGTATACTGTATAAGGGTATACACTGAGGAATAGCCCTGACTGTGAATTATAGATTTCTATAAGCACTAATATTCCCCGCCCTCCAATCAGAACTCCCTCGACACGTGTTCTGGATCCAGCTCTGGTCTGGGTTCTGTTTACTGCCTATCCGAGCGTGTGCTGGAGCGTGTACTGGAGCGTGTACTGGACAGTGTGCTGGAGCGTGTACTGGACAGTGTACTGGACAGTGTGCTGGAGCGTGTACTGGACAGTGTGCTGGAGCGTGTACTGGACAGTGTGCTGGAGCGTGTACTGGACAGTGTGCTGGAGCGTGTACTGGACAGTGTACTGGACAGTGTGCTGGAGCGTGTACTGGACAGTGTGCTGGAGCGTGTACTGGACAGTGTGCTGGAGCGTGTACTGGACAGTGTGCTGGAGCGTGTACTGGACAGTGTACTGGACAGTGTGCTGGAGCGTGTGCTGGACAGTGTGCTGGAGCGTGTGCTGGACAGTGTGCTGGAGCGTGTACTGGACAGTGTGCTGGAGCGTGTACTGGAGCGTGTGCTGGAGTGTGTACTGGACAGTGTACTGGACAGTGTGCTGGAGCGTGTGCTGGACAGTGTGCTGGAGCGTGTACTGGACAGTGTGCTGGAGCGTGTACTGGACAGTGTGCTGGAGCGTGTACTGGACAGTGTGCTGGAGTGTGTACTGGACAGTGTGCTGGAGCGTGTGCTGGAGCGTGTGCTGGACAGTGTGCTGGAGCGTGTACTGGACAGTGTGCTGAGCGTGTGCTGGACAGTGTGCTGGAGCGTGTACTGGACAGTGTGCTGGAGCGTGTGCTGGAGCGTGTGCTGGACAGTGTGCTGGAGCGTGTACTGGACAGTGTGCTGGAGCGTGTGCTGGACAGTGTGCTGGAGCGTGTACTGGACAGTGTGCTGGAGCGTGTGCTGGACAGTGTGCTGGAGCGTGTACTGGACAGTGTGCTGAGCGTGTACTGGACAGTGTACTGGACAGTGTGCTGGAGCGTGTACTGGACAGTGTGCTGGAGCGTGTACTGGACAGTGTGCTGGAGCGTGTACTGGACAGTGTGCTGGACAGTGTGCTGGAGCGTGTACTGGACAGTGTGCTGAGCGTGTACTGGACAGTGTACTGGACAGTGTGCTGGAGCGTGTACTGGACAGTGTGCTGGAGCGTGTACTGGACAGTGCTGGAGCGTGTACTGGACAGTGTGCTGGAACGTGTACTGGACAGTGTACTGGACAGTGTGCTGGAGCGTGTACTGGACAGTGTGCTGGAGCGTGTACTGGACAGTGTGCTGGAGCGTGTACTGGACAGTGTGCTGGAGCGTGTACTGGACAGTGTGCTGGAACGTGTACTGGACAGTGTGCTGAGCGTGTACTGGACAGTGTGCTGAGCGTGTACTGGACAGTGTGCTGGAGCGTGTACTGGACAGTGTGCTGGAGCGTGTACTGGACAGTGTGCTGAGCGTGTACTGGACAGTGTACTGGACAGTGTGCTGGAGCGTGTACTGGACAGTGTGCTGAGCGTGTACTGGACAGTGTGCTGGAGCGTGTACTGGACAGTGTGCTGAGCATGTACTGGACTGTGTGCTGGACAGTGTACTAGAGCGTGTGCTGGACAGTGTGCTGGACAGTCTGCTGGAGCGTGTACTGTACAGTGTGCTGGAGTGTGTACTGGACAGTGTGCTGGAGGGTGTACTGGACAGTGCACTAGAGAGTGTACTGGAGCGTGTACTGGACATTGTGCTGGAGCGTATACTGGATAGCGTACTGGAGCGAATGCTGGACCGTGTGCTGGAGCCCGTGCTGGACAGTGTGCTGGAGTGTGTACTGGACAATGTGCTATAACGTGTGCAGGAGCATGTGCTGGACAGTGTGCTGGAGTGTGTACTGGACACTGTGTTGGAGCGTGTACTGAACACTGTGCTGGACAGTGTGCTGGAGCGTGTACTGGACACTGTGCAGGACACCGTGCCGGAACGTGTGCAGGAGCATGTGCTGGACAGTGTGCTGGAGTGTGTACTGGACACTGTGTTGGAGCGTGTACTGAACACTGTGCTGGACACTGTGCAGGAGCGTGTACTGGACACTGTGTTGGAGCGTGTACTGGACACTGTGCTGGACAGCGTGCTGGAGTGTGTACTGGACACTGTGCAGGACACTGTGCCGGAGCGCGTACTGGACACTGTGTTGGAGCACATGCTGGAGCGCGTGCTGGACACTGTGCTGGACCATGTGCTGGAGCGCATGCTGGACCATGTGCTGGAGCGCATGCTGGACCATGTGCTGGAGCGCATGCTGGACCATGTGCTGGAGCGCATGCTGGACCATGTGCTGGAGCGCGTGCTGGACCATGTACTGGACCATGTGCTGGAGCGCGTCCTGGACCGTGTGCTGAAGCCCGTGCTGGAGTGTGTACTGGACAGCGTGCTATAGTATGTGCACAACTGGTGCTGGAGTGCATGCTGGACCGTGTGCTGGAGCCCCTCCTGGACAGTGTGCTGGAGTATGTGCAGGACCGTGTGCTGGAGCGCATGCTGGAGAGTGTGCTGGAGTGTGTACTGGACAGTGTGCTATAGTGTGTGCTGGAGCGCATGCTGGACAGTGTGCTGGAGTATGTGCAGGACCGTGTGCTGGAGCGCATGCTGGACAGTGTGCTGGAGTGTGTACTGGACAGTGTGCTGGAGTGTGTGCTGGAGTATGTGCAGGACCGTGTGCTGGACAGTGTGCTGGACGTGAGTGTAACATGCCCTCTAACATGCTCCTGTTTAAGAACACGAGGCTCTGCACTGTTCTCAGACAGTTAAAGCTCCAGAGAACTGACCCGCTGGCTATGACTGAGAGTCAGGTTCTCTGGAGCTTTAACTTTTTTACCCCACCAACACCAACAAATAAGGAACCCAATCACAACCGTTAGTGTTAGGACCCAGCACAGTCAGCCTCCAGTTCTCAAACATGACCGAAAACCATACACCAATTATGTGACATGCATAAACAAACAAAACCAGCCAAAAAAATAAACAGTGTTCAGATCACAAACAGAAAACTCAACAGTGTAACAGTCAAATCAGCACCCAACTCAAATCACCCAACTCAAATCACCCAACTCAAATCACCCAACTCAAATCACCAAACTCAAACTCATATCAATAAACTCAAATCACCCAACTCAAATCAATCACCCAACTCAAATCACCCAACTCAAATTACCAAACTCAAACTCATATAAACAAACTCATATCAATAAACTCAAATCACCCAACTCAAATCAATCACCCAACTCAAACTCAAACTCATATAAACAAACTCATATCAATAAACTCAAATCACCAAACTCAAATCAATCACCCAACTCATATCAACAAACTCATATCAATAAACTCAAATCAGCCAACTCAAATCAATCACCCAACTCAAATCACCCAACTCAAATCAATCACCAAACTCAAATCAATCACCCAACTCAAATCACCAAACTCAAATCAACAAACTCATATCAATAAACTCAAATCAGCCAACTCAAATCAATCACCCAACTCAAATCACCAAACTCAAATTACCAAACTCAAACTCATATAAACAAACTCATATCAATAAACTCAAATCACCAAACTCAAATCAATCACCCAACTCAAATCACCAAACTCAAATCAATCACCAAACTCAAATCAATCACCTAACTCAAATCACCAAACTCAAATCGCCCAACTCAAATCACCAAACTCAAATCAATCGCCCAACTCAAATCAATCGCCCAACTCAAATCAATCGCCCAACTCAAATCAATTGCCCAACTCAAATCAGTCACCCAACTCAAATCAGTCGCCCAACTCAAATCACCCAACTCATATCAACAAACTCATATCAACAAACTCAAATCAATCGCCCAACTCAAATCACCAAACTCAAATCAATCGCCCAACTCAAATCAATTCCCCACTTCAAATAAGTCACCCAACTCAAATCAATCACCCAACTCACCAAACTCAAATCACCCAACTCATATCAACAAACTCAAATCAATCACCCAACTTAAATCAATCGCCCAACTCAAATCAATCGCCCAACTCAAATCAATCGCCCAACTCAAATCAATCGCCCAACTCAAACCACTCAACTCACCAATCTCGAATCACCAAACTCAAATCAATCGCCCAACTCAAATCAATCGCCCAACTCAAATCAGTCACCCAACTCAAATCAATCACCCAACTCAAATCAATCACCCAACTCACCAAATTCAAATCACCCAACTCATATCAACAAACTCATATCAATCACCCAACTCAAATAAATCACCAAACGCAAATCTCCCCTCAAATCGCCCAACTCAAATCGCCCAACTCAAATCACCAAACTCGAATCGCCAAACTCAAATCAATCGCCAAACTCAAATCAATCGCTCAAATCAATCGCCCAACTCAAAGCAATCACCCAACTCAAATCAATCACCAAATGCAAATCACCAAACGCAAATCACCAAATGCAAATCACCCAACTCAAAACACCAAACTCAAATCACCCAACTCAAAACACCAAACTCAAAACACCAAACTCAAAACACCAAACTCAAAACACCAAACTCCAATCAGAACACGGAGGATGTAGTGAGTGCAGACTGATTCTGATATCCGCACTCACTGACGGGATTAGGACAGAACAGAGGCGGTTCAGGAGGTGTTAACAGAAAGGTCTGATGAAAACCTGTAAACAGACGGAGGTTAAACGAGCGGGCACACACACACACACACACACACTGAGGGTACACACATACGCCGGGGCGGTCCAGCAGCGTATGTGTGCGGCGGTTACCTGGTGTTCAGGGCTGGATTCTGTTAGCTGGAGTTTAGCGACGTGCTCACTGAGCAGAGCTATCTCCCTGTCCTTCTGCTCCAACACCTTCAAGAGTTAGACACCAGCACATCTGCTTTTAGAACACACCCGAGGACCGCTGACCTGCCCCCCACAGACCGGGCCAGGGCGGCACGCTGACCCGGTCCGTCTAAAGTAACCCGAGGTTCTGTACGGACCAGGGATGCACCGGAATCCAGCACAGTAAACCGGACAGCCATCAGAAGACATACACTCATCACCGCACCAGGGCGCCCAGGAGGAGCCAGCCGGACACAGCCGGTGAGACCAGCCAATGGAGTTTCACACTCGGCCGCACATGTGAGGTAAACAAGGACGGGTCTGATCTCCGTACCTGACTGACCCAACAGCCACGCAGGACTACACGCACACAGACCGTTACCACGACCGCCCTTAACACCACGTCACCGTCACCAAACACTGCAGTGGTGTCGTACCAGACTGTCATGGAGGGACTCAGAATGGCAGCGGGTCATCTTCAGTGACGAGTCCCGCTTTAGTCTTGGTGGAGACGCCCAACGAACCCGTGTGTGGAGGCACCGTGGTCAGCACCGAGATGAACGGTCTGTAGTCACACGTCCAGAAGACCTGGTGTCCCTCCACCTCCACCCCTACCGCACCATCTGCAGGAACTGTGTGAGGATGTTCAAGCTGCATGGGATGGATTATCACAGGACTCCATTAGGAACCTCTACAGCTCCATACCGAGACGTCTGGCGTGTTGGGTTAGCGAACACGGCGGCCCGACGCCATACTGAGAGACAGACTTCTGTATGTGTAGCTCAATAAATATTGATCATATCAGTCTAAACTTATCATCAGTTATTGATCCTGGTCACCTTTATCTCCCTTCCCCACACACCCGCACTCCCACACCTCCTGGGTGCGGCTGGTCTGCTGATGATGAGTGTATGTATGTCAGGAATTGGTTTCTCGGTGCATCACTGGTGCGGACTCTGTAATACATGCATGTCTAACCAGCCAGTAAGTACGGGACATTTAGATCAGCCAGCAGAAACACACCAACAGAACCGTCAGCCACGAAACAGAACCCCACATCAGAACCAATTACAAGCTACAGAGAACAGGGGCTCCTAACAACCACCTGGAAGACCTGGTAGACTAACCAACCATGTCCCCATCTCATAAACAGAGCTTTCATCTGTGAGAGGGAGGACAACATCAAGCTCCACTCCTGCTTCAGATCTCAGAACCTCCACAGGTGTGTCTATCCATCCTTCCTCCACTGTAAGAGACTCCTCCACACTATGGAGGTCTGAAAGGAGGTGTAGCTGTTCAGGAAGCTCCTCAGTGAGAAAAGGAGACCCACACATCCCACAAAGGAGCTGCTGGTGTTCTCAGAACAGTGGACTGACCACCCCAGAGTCCAGAACCTCAACACCACTGAGTGTGTGTGGGGTTATCTGGATGGAGAGGAGAAGCAGGAGATGCTGAACCAGCGTCTAAGACTGAACTGTGGAGGTGTGCCTCTCTGAGGAGCTGGGAGTGAGTCTCCCGAGGAGAGGCAAAGCTGGAATACGGGTGAGGAGTAGACACCCTGAACTGCTGAGGATTCTGGGTAACTAGGCCTAGGGCTGACGCATGGAGAACCTGCACGTCACGGCTGTTAACCAGGACTCTGACCTGTCTCCTGGACAGCCGGCTGGTTAATGTCCCATGGGAATTTGCATCCTAATCACTGTGTACATTCCACCCGGAGACGGCGTTCCGCAGCTATCAGGCTCTAATATGGAAAACCGAAGCCCACACCCTCCCCACCACAGCGGTACTGAACGTGCATGCTCTCTCACCGCGTGCAGGGCAGTTTGGGCCAGGAGCTCCTGCTGCTGTGTGCTGATCTCCTTGCGCTGGATCTCCAGCTGCATGTGCAGTTGCTGGACCTCCTCACTCTTATTCTGGAGCTCCTCTCTGAACTGCTCCAGCTGCTCCTCCAGGTTAACAATCTGCACATACAGACACACACTCAGCTTTACCGCTTACAGTCAGACTACAGTCAGATCCTAAACACTAAGAGTCAGATTCTAAACACTGATACAGTTAGATCCTAAACACTGATACAGTCAGATCCCTAAACACTGATACAGTCAGATCCCTAAACACTGATACAGTCAGATCCTAAACACTAAGAGTCAGATTCCTAAACACTGATAAAGTCAGATCCTAAACACTGATACAGTCAGATCCCTAAACACTGATAAAGTCAGATCCCTAAACACTGATACAGTCAGATCCTAAACACTGATACAGTCAGATTCTAAACACTGATACAGTCAGATCCCTAAACACTGATACAGTCAGATCCTAAACACTGATACAGTCAGATCCCTAAACACTGATACAGTCAGATCCTAAACACTGATACAGTCAGATCCTAAACACTGATACAGTCAGATCCTAAACACTGATACAGTCAGAACCTAAACACTGATACAGTCAGATCCTAAACACTAACAGTCAGATCCTAAACACTGATACAGTCAGATCCCTAAACACTGATACAGTCAGATCCCTAAACACTGATACAGTCAGATCCCTAAACACTGATACAGTCAGATTCCTAAACACTGATACAGTCAGATCCTAAACACTGATACAGTCAGATCCCTAAACACTGATAAAGTCAGATCCCTAAACACTGATACAGTCAGATCCTAAACACTGATACAGTCAGATCCTAAACACTGATACAGTCAGATCCCTAAACACTGATACAGTCAGATCCTAAACACTGATACAGTCAGATCCCTAAACACTGATACAGTCAGATCCTAAACACTGATACAGTCAGATCCTAAACACTGATACAGTCAGATCCTAAACACTGATACAGTCAGAACCTAAACACTGATACAGTCAGATCCTAAACACTAACAGTCAGATCCTAAACACTGATACAGTCAGATCCTAAACACTGATACAGTCAGATCCTAAACACTGATACAGTCAGATTCCTAAACACTGATACAGTCAGATCCCTAAACACTGATACAGTCAGATCCTAAACACTGATACAGTCAGATCCTAAACACTGATACAGTCAGATTCCTAAACACTGATACAGTCAGATTCCTAAACACTGATACAGTCAGATTCCTAAACACTGATACAGTCAGATCCCTAAACACTGATACAGTCAGATCCCTAAACACTGATACAGTCAGATCCTAAACACTAACAGTCAGATCCTAAACACTGATACAGTCAGATCCTAAACACTGATACAGTCAGATCCTAAACACTGATACAGTCAGATCCTAAACACTAAGAGTCAGATTCCTAAACACTGATACAGTCAGATCCTAACCACTGACACAGTCTAAATCATAAACACTGATACAGTCAGATCCTAAACACTGATACAGTCAGATCCTAAACACTAAGAGTCAGATTCCTAAACACTGATACAGTCAGATCCTAACCACTGATACAGTCTAAATCATAAACACTGATACAGTCAGATCCTAAACACTAAGAGTCAGATTCCTAAACACTGATACAGTCTAAATCATAAACACTGATACAGTCAGATTCCTAAACACTGATACAGTCAGATCCTAAACACTAAGAGTCAGATTCCTAAACACTGATACAGTCAGATCCTAAACACTGATACAGTCAGATTCCTAAACACTGATACAGTCAGATCCTAAACACTAAGAGTCAGATTCCTAAACACTGATACAGTCAGATCCTAAACACTGATACAGTCAGATCCTAAACACTGATACAGTCAGATCCTAAACACTGATACAGTCAGATCCTAAACACTGATACAGTCAGATTCCTAAACACTGATACAGTCAGATCCTAAACACTGATAGTCAGATCCTAAACACTGATACAGTCAGATCCTAAACACTGATACAGTCAGATCCTAAACACTGATACAGTCAGATCCTAAACACTGATACAGTCAGATCCTAAACACTGATACAGTCAGATTCCTAAACACTGATACAGTCAGATCCCTAAACACTGATACAGTCAGATTCCTAAACACTGATACAGTCAGATCTCTAAACACTGATACAGTCAGATCTCTAAACACTGATACAGTCAGATCCTAAACACTGATACAGTCAGATCCTAAACACTGATACAGTCAGATCCTAAACACTGATACAGTCAGATTCTAAACACTGATACAGTCAGATTCCTAAACACTGATACAGTCAGATTCCTAAACACTGATACAGTCAGATCCCTAAACACTGATACAGTCAGATCCCTAAACACTGATACAGTCAGATTCCTAAACACTGATACAGTCAGATCCTAAACACTGATACAGTCAGATCCTAAACACTGATACAGTCAGATCCCTAAACACTGATACAGTCAGATCCTAAACACTGATACAGTCAGATTCCTAAACACTGATACAGTCAGATCCCTAAACACTGATACAGTCAGATCCCTAAACACTGATACAGTCAGATCCCTAAACACTGATACAGTCAGATTCCTAAACACTGATACAGTCAGATTCCTAAACACTGATACAGTCAGATTCCTAAACACTGATACAGTCAGATCCTAAACACTGATACAGTCAGATCCTAAACACTGATACAGTCAGATCCTAAACACTGATACAGTCAGATCCTAAACACTGATACAGTCAGATCCTAAACACTGATACAGTCAGATCCCTAAACACTGATACAGTCAGATCCTAAACACTGATACAGTCAGATCACTAAACACTGATACAGTCAGATCCCTAAACACTGATACAGTCAGATCACTAAACACTGATACAGTCAGATCCCTAAACACTGATACAGTCAGATTCCTAAACACTGATACAGTCAGATTCCTAAACACTGATACAGTCAGATCCTAAACACTGATACAGTCAGATCCTAAACACTGATACAGTCAGATCCCTAAACACTGATACAGTCAGATCCTAAACACTGATACAGTCAGAACCTAAACACTGATACAGTCAGATCCTAAACACTGATACAGTCAGATCCCTAAACACTGATACAGTCAGATCCCTAAACACTGATACAGTCAGATCCCTAAACACTGATACAGTCAGATTCCTAAACACTGATACAGTCAGATTCCTAAACACTGATACAGTCAGATCCCTAAACACTGATACAGTCAGATCCCTAAACACTGATACAGTCAGATTCCTAAACACTGATACAGTCAGATTCCTAAACACTGATACAGTCAGATCCCTAAACACTGATACAGTCAGATTCCTAAACACTGATACAGTCAGATTCCTAAACACTGATACAGTCAGATCCTAAACACTGATACAGTCTAAATCATAAACACTGATACAGTCAGATCCCTAAACACTGATACAGTCAGATCCTAAACACTGATACAGTCAGCTTACAGTCGGCTGTGATCCAGTCCTAATGACACCTGGAGAACTGTTGACTCCTCCTGGAGGAGGTGATTCAGGAGGAGTATGCTCATATCAGTCAGTTCTGCTGGTGTCCGCCTCCAGACATACATTCAGTGTGCCCCCAAAGAGGAGTTACATGAGGAGTTACCTCCTTCTCCTTCCGGTCCAGCGCCTCCCTTTCAGTCTGGAGGAGAGCCTCCAGCGTGGCATCATCACCGGCTGCCATAGAGGCATACTGCTTACTCTCCTCCGCCTACACACAGAGAGCAGAACACTTACAGACCGGCCCAATCAAGCCCCTCACACCGTACCACACCCGCACTCACCCCGCGCTCAGGTCATCCACCACCAGAACACAGCCACCTGTTAACATCCACACTCAGCACCACCTGAACACAGCCACCTGTTAACATCTACACATCCACACTCAGCACCACCAGAACAGCTGCACCCTGTTAACACCATGGAGGCACCACTGCTCGCTGGAGGTCTGTAGTGGTGGTGTTGGGTCAGACAGGTACAGAGATAAGGCCCGTCCTCGTTCGTGTGCGGTCGAGTGTGGAACTTGAATCATTAGCCTGTCCCACCGTGTCCCACCTACACACCGAGTTTCACTCCTGTGGGTGGGTTCTTTCCGGGTGCAGCTGTGTTCTGATGATGAGCCCACCAAACTGTCGGAACCGGACCAGCTGGCCCCTCAAGCGCTCTCAGACTTCATGTCCTCGGAATACCATGATCAGAGAGGGTGGTCTCTGACTTCTACACAGTACCCCCCACCACAGCTGGAGGTCCCTGCTAGCGTAGTGGCACTATGGAACAGTTGATGGCCCACAGCACCTCCCCCACCCCCCTCCATGCATCTCTCAGGCTCCTCCATCTGTGTCTCTCCACACACACACTCCTCCTGCCACCCTCGCAGGCGCACGTCCACCATCCCGGCACAGCGAGCAGCATTAGCCAGACACAGCTAGCAGCTCGAGCTGCTGCAGTAGCATCGCAACAACAACCAGAGCACCGGAAGCTACGGCTACAGGAACGGTGGAGCCCTGAGCGGCAGCGTGGGGGCTGCTACACCTCGGTCACAGACACACCCACACACCCACACACACTCACGGTGCTAAGCGTGTCAGTGTTAGCGATCAGTGCCTGCTCCAGCGCTCGGACGCGAGACTCCAGCTTCTCTATCTCCTCATTCCTCTCCTCCACCTCCCGCCGCAGCTGCTCCGAGCCCAGGAGGAGTTCACTGCACCAATCAGCTTTCTCCTTCAGAGCACTGCTCAACTCCTCCACCTAACGGAGAGGGGGGGAGAAAAGGAGACACAAAGGAAAGAGGGAGAGAGAGAGAGGGAGAGAGAGAGAGAGAGAGAGAGAGAGAGGGAGAGAGAGACAGAGGGAGGCAGAGAGGGAGGGAGAGAGAAATGAGGCAAATCATCATATACATCAACACATAGTGCCGAATTCATGGAGAACAAAACACAAGAACATTTACCCCACCCTGAAATATAGAACTCTAACAGCAGCTGGAACCAGACTGACCACCACTGTCCCAAAGAGAGTCTGAGAACTCGACTGTAGAGAGAGAACTAAATTCAGTCCTGAAATTCAGTCTGACTACTGTATCAACACTAAATTCAGTCTGAAACTCGACTGTAGCTCCACTAAAATTCAGTTCTGAACTCGACTGTAGCTCCACTAATCAATCTGGAACTCGGACTCAAATCAGAACTCGACTGTAGCCCACTAAATTCAGTCTGAACTCGACTGTAGCCCACTAAAATTCAGTCTGAACTCGACTGTTAGTTTCCACTAAATTCAGTCTGAACTCGACTGTAGCTCCACTAAATTCAGGTCCTGAAACTCGACTGTAGTTCCACTAAATCAGTCCCTGAATCAAAAACTCGACTGTAGCTCCACTAAATTCAGTCTGAACTCGACTGTAGCTCCACTAAATTCAGTCTGAACTCGACTGTAGTCCACTAAATTCAGTCTGAACTCGACTGTAGCTCCACTAAATTCAGTCTGAACTCGACTGTAGCTCCACTAAATTCAGTCTGAACTCGACTGTAGCTCCACTAAATTCAGTCTGAACTCGACTGTAGCTCCACTAAATTCAGTCTGAACTCGACTGTAGTTCCACTAAATTCAGTCTGAACTCGACTGTAGCTCCACTAAATTCAGTCTGAACTCGACTGTAGTTCCACTAAATTCAGTCTGAACTCGACTGTAGTCCACTAAATTCAGTCTGAACTCGACTGTAGCTCCACTAAATTCAGTCTGAACTCGACTGTAGCTCCACTAAATTCAGTCTGAACTCGACTGTAGCTCCACTAAATTCAGTCTGAACTCGACTGTAGCTCCACTAAATTCAGTCTGAACTCGACTGTTGGTCCAGTAAATTCAGTCTGTACTCGACTGTAGTTCCACTAACTTCCACTAAATTCAGTCCACTAAATTCTCTGACTGACTAGTAGTCCACTAAATTCAGTCTGAACTCGACTGTAGCTCCACTAAATTCAGTCTGAACTCGACTGTAGTTCCACTAAATTCAGTCTGAAACTCGACTGTAGTAGCTCCACTAAATTCAGTCTGAACTCGCCTGTAGGTCCACAAATTTCAGTCTGAACTCGACTGTAAATTCAGTCTGAACCACTGTAGTTGCACTAAATTCAGTCTGAACTCGACTGTAGATCCACTAAATTCAGTCTGAACTCGACTGTAGTTTTCCACTAAAATTCAGTCTGAACTCGACTGTAGTCTCCACTAAATTCAGTCTGAACTCGACTGTAGTTCCACTAAATTCAGTCTGAACTCGACTGTAGTTTCCACTAAATTCAGTCTGAACTCGACTGTAGCTCCAGAAAATTCAGTCTGAACTCGACTGTAGTTCCACTAAATTCAGTCTGAACTCGACTGTAGCTCCACTAAATTCAGTCTGAACTCGACTGTAGCTCCACTAAATTCAGTCTGAACTCGACTGTAGTTCCACTAAATTCAGTCTGAACTCGACTGTAGTTCCACTAAATTCAGTCTGAACTCGACTGTAGTCCCACTAAATTCAGTCTGAACTCGACTGTAGTTCCACTAAATTCAGTCTGAACTCGACTGTAGCTCCACTAAATTCAGTCTGAACTCGACTGTAGCTCCACTAAATTCAGTCTGAACTCGACTGTAGTCCACTAAATTCAGTCTGAACTCGACTGTAGCTCCACTAAATTCAGTCTGAACTCGACTGTAGTCCACTAAATTCAGTCTGAACTCGACTGTAGCTCCACTAAATTCAGTCTGAACTCGACTGTAGTCCACTAAATTCAGTCTGACCTCTCCTGTCTTCCACTAAATTCAGTCTGAACTCGACTGTAGTCCACTAAATTCAGTCTGAACTCGACTGTAGCTCCACTAAATTCAGTCTGAACTCGACTGTAGTTCCACTAAATTCAGTCTGAACTCGACTGTAGCTCCACTAAATTCAGTCTGAACTCGACTGTAGTTCCACTAAATTCAGTCTGAACTCGACTGTAGCTCCACTAAATTCAGTCTGAACTCGACTGTAGCTCCACTAAATTCAGTCTGAACTCGACTGTAGCTCCACTAAATTCAGTCTGAACTCGACTGTAGCTCCACTAAATTCAGTCTGAACTCGACTGTAGCTCCACTAAATTCAGTCTGAACTCGACTGTAGTTCCACTAAATTCAGTCTGAACTCGACTGTAGTTCCACTAAATTCAGTCTGAACTCGACTGTAGCTCCACTAAATTCAGTCTGAACTCGACTGTAGCTCCACTAAATTCAGTCTGAACTCGACTGTAGTTCCACTAAATTCAGTCTGAACTCGACTGTAGCTCCACTAAATTCAGTCTGAACTCGACTGTAGTTCCACTAAATTCAGTCTGAACTCGACTGTAGCTCCACTAAATTCAGTCTGAACTCGACTGTAGCTCCACTAAATTCAGTCTGAACTCGACTGTAGTTCCACTAAATTCAGTCTGAACTCGACTGTAGCTCCACTAAATTCAGTCTGAACTCGACTGTAGCTCCACTAAATTCAGTCTGAACTCGACTGTAGCTCCACTAAATTCAGTCTGAACTCGACTGTAGTTCCACTAAATTCAGTCTGAACTCGACTGTAGTTCCACTAAATTCAGTCTGAACTCGACTGTAGTTCCACTAAATTCAGTCTGAACTCGACTGTAGTCCACTAAATTCAGTCTGAACTCGACTGTAGTTCCACTAAATTCAGTCTGAACTCGACTGTAGTTCCACTAAATTCAGTCTGAACTCGACTGTAGTTCCACTAAATTCAGTCTGAACTCGACTGTAGTTCCACTAAATTCAGTCTGAACTCGACTGTAGCTCCACTAAATTCAGTCTGAACTCGACTGTAGTCCACTAAATTCAGTCTGAACTCGACTGTAGCTCCACTAAATTCAGTCTGAACTCGACTGTAGTCCCACTAAATTCAGTCTGAACTCGACTGTAGCTCCACTAAATTCAGTCTGAACTCGACTGTAGTTCCACTAAATTCAGTCTGAACTCGACTGTAGCTCCACTAAATTCAGTCTGAACTCGACTGTAGTCCACTAAATTCAGTCTGAACTCGACTGTAGTTCCACTAAATTCAGTCTGAACTCGACTGTAGTTCCACTAAATTCAGTCTGAACTCGACTGTAGTTCCACTAAATTCAGTCTGAACTCGACTGTAGTCCACTAAATTCAGTCTGAACTCGACTGTAGTCTACAAAATTCTGTCTGAACTCGACTGTAGCCCAACAAAATTCAGTCTGAACTCGACTGTAGTCTGTAAAATTCAGTCTGAACTCGACTGTAGTCTACAAAATTCAGTCTAAACTCGACTGTAACTCGACTACATTTAGTCTGAACTCGACTGTAACTCAACAAAATTCTGTCTGAACTCGACTGTAGCCCTACAAAATTCAGTCTGAACTCAACTGTAACTCAACAAAATTCAGTCTGAACTCGACTGTTTTTCCACTAAATTCAGTCTGAACTCGACTGTAGCTCCACTAAATTCAGTCTGAACTCGACTGTAGTTCCACTAAATTCAGTCTGAACTCGACTGTAGTTCCACTAAATTCAGTCTGAACTCGACTGTAGTTCCACTAAATTCAGTCTGAACTCGACTGTAGTTCCACTAAATTCAGTCTGAACTCGACTGTAGCTCCACTAAATTCAGTCTGAACTCGACTGTAGTTCCACTAAATTCAGTCTGAACTCGACTGTAGTTCCACTAAATTCAGTCTGAACTCGACTGTAGCTCCACTAAATTCAGTCTGAACTCGACTGTAGCTCCACTAAATTCAGTCTGAACTCGACTGTAGCTCCACTAAATTCAGTCTCCACTAAATAATTCAGTCTGAACTCGACTGTAGTTCCACTAAATTCAGTCTGAACTCGACTGTAGTTCCACTAAATTCAGTCTGAACTCGACTGTAGTTCCACTAAATTCAGTCTGAACTCGACTGTAGTTTCCACTAAATTCAGTCTGAACTCGACTGTAGTTCCACTAAAATTCAGTCTGAACTCGACTGTAGTTCCACTAAATTCAGTCTGAACTCGACTGTAGTCTCCACTAAATTCAGTCTGAACTCGACTGTAGCTCCACTAAATTCAGTCTGAACTCGACTGTAGTCCACTAAATTCAGTCTGAACTCGACTCCACTAAATTTCAGCTCCCACTCCCCACTAAATTCAGTCTGAACTCGACTGTAGTCCACTAAATTCAGTCTGAACTCGACTGTAGCTCCACTAAATTCAGTCCTGAACTCGACTGTAGTTCCACTAAAATTCAGTCTGAACTCGACTGTAGTTCCACTAAATTCAGTCTGAACTCGACTGGAGCTCCACTAAATTAGTCTGAACTCCTGTAGTCCACTAAATTCAGTCTGAACTCGACTGTAGCTCCACTAAATTCAGTCTGAACTCGACTGTAGCTCCACTAAATCAGTCAGTAGTTCCCCCCCACTAATTCTGAACTCGACTGTAGCTCCACTAAATTCAGTCTGAACTCGACTGTAGCTCCACTAAATTCAGTCTGAACTCGACTGTAGTTCCACTAAATTCAGTCTGAACTCGACTGTAGCTCCACTAAATTCAGTCTGAACTCCAATGTAGCTCCACTAAATTCAGTCCTGAACTCGACTGTAGTTCCACTAAATTCAGTCTGAACTCGACTGTAGCTCCACTAAATTCAGTCTGAACTCGACTGATAGTCAGTCTCCACTAAATTCAGTCTGAACTCGACTGTAGTCCACTAAATTCCAGTCTGAACTCGACTGTAGTTTTCCACTAACTGAATTCGAGTCTGAACTCGACTGTAGACTGTAGCTCCCACTAAATTCAGTCTGAACTCGACTGTAGTCCCCCCACTAAATTCAGTCTGAACTCGACTGTAGTCTGAACTCGCTCCACTAAATTCAGTCTGAACTCGACTGTTGCTCCACAAATTTCAGTCTGAACTCGACTGTAGTTCCACTAAATTCAGTCTGAACTCGACTTTTGCTCCACTAATTTCCGTCTGAACTCTACTGTTGTCCACTAAATTCAGTCTGAACTCGACTGTAGTCCACTAAAATTCAGTCTGAACTCGACTTTAGTCCCACTAAATTCTGTCTGAACTCGACTGTAAGTCCCACTAAAATTCAGCAGTCTGAACTCGACTGTAGTTCCACTAAATTCAGACTGAACTCGACTGTAGTCCACTAAATTCAGT
>JAMWET010006749.1:0-37500 GCA_024036415.1 Prochilodus magdalenae
GACGACAGAGAAGAAAACGAGCAACCTCGGCGACGAGAAGCTCCTAAAGTACCCCGCAATCAATTTCTCCCCCTGGCACGCAGACCCCCTACGAATAACCCCGCCGCGCCTCCTCTCTCCCCTCTCTCAACGCCCCAGAAACTCTTCTCTCACTCTCACTTATATACCGCCTTCCCGTATCCTTTCCCTTTTTCCCTCTCCTATATCTCATCTAACATATATCCCTCTCAGCTCGCAAACAACTAATAACCTCTACTACTCTCCCCTACAACTTCCTCCTCCCTTACCTCCAACCACACCATACTTCTTACCCCATCTCCTCCCATCTAGACCAACTACTATGTCCTCCCTCTTCTCTTCAACCCACCTTCCCACTCTCCACCCCGGCTTTCCACTCTCCCCCCTCCTATATTCTCTCGCCCCCCCCCTTATACCCCACTTCTACAATCTACCCCCTCCCCCCCCCCAACCACGATTACCCAGAGTATAACTAATCAGCCGAACGCATCCCCGCTAAGCTTTTTACTGTTTGTTTTTAGATCACAAATGGAAAAGAAGCAGTAAGCCGGTGTGATGTGCGGATGCGCTACGGGAAATAGAGCTTGAGAGGTTGTTTTTGCCAAATGCAAAGTGAGCGAGCCTGACCCCAGCGTGAGAGAACAGAGGGAGGTACATACACCACGTGCATGGCCTATGCAAAATCTACACGCGGAATGATTTTCAATTACTGACACGGCACACTAGAGGGACGGAACAGGCTTTGGCGCTTCGGTGGAGTGAGCTTTGAAAGCGACAGAAAAACTGCAGCAAAACAGCTGCTTTGTTGAGGTGTTTGGGGGAAAGCGTAATGACCATAGCTCAGATCACCCCTCGCGACCTGAGTTTGGGTTTGATGTGCGTTTGGCATGGCCGCGTAGTGCGTTTGAAGACAGAATGGGTTTTGCTGAGCTTAAACTGTTCTATTGGATTCCAATCATTCAAGTGAGAACGCGTCAATGACCCGTATCATTAATTCAGACATCTTGCGTACATGGTTGGGGAACAGGATATCTGGGGCATTTAAGTGAAGATGCTGAACTTCAATGTTGACGTCCCTGGAGATGTGCTGGACTTTTGACTTTAAGTGGTTAAGTGTTTGTATTGTCTTCACTCTAATGTCCAGCTCCTAAAAACCCATGTGTACTGAGAAGGAAATGGCGTGGCCCATGTTTTGGCCGTGATCAATAGAGAATGCTCTAAGAGAAATTAATAGGCAGACTCAGTTTTGGGAAATTGGTACATTACTCACATTGACTTCACCACTACAGGCTTCTAAATTGACCGTCAATTTACCAAAAAGACAGTGCATGGATATTTTGCTGAAACATCATAAATAAAAGCATTATGTTTTCCACATAACTCTTTTATTCCAATAAATAGGTTCTATTATGCTCATTTTCAGTGTTCATAATTGTATATTTGGGTTCTACTAGAATAGATTTACATACTTCAATTTTATTTACCCTCCATCTGAAACACCCTGTTAGAGCTCCTATGTTTTTAAGCCCCGCCCCCATCAAGCCCTGTGTGCTCTTATCGGTCAACTCGCTTAATCTGTTCTGTTAGAGCTCCTCTGTCTTTAAGGCCTGCCTCCCCATGAGACCCATGTGCTCTGATTGGTCAGCTTGCCCACTCTGTTCTGTTAGAGCCCCTGTGTCTTTAAGCCCTGCCTCCCATCAAGCCCTGTGTGCTCTGATTGGTCAGCTCGCTTAATCTGTTTTTGTTAGAGCTCCTCTGTCTTTAAGCCCCCCCTCCCCACGAGACCCATGTGCTCTGATTGGTCATCTCACCCATTCTGTTCTGTTAGAGCTCCTCTGACTTTAAGCCCCGCCTCCCCATGAGTCCCATGTGCTCTTATTAGTCATCACACCCACTCTGTTCTGTTAGAGCTCCTATGTCTTTAAGCCCTGCCTCCCACTGAGCCTCGTGTGCTCTGATTGGTCAGCTCGCCCATTCTGTTCTGTTAGGGCTCCTCTGTCTTTAAGCCCCGCCTTCCATTGAGCCTCATGTGCTCTGATTGGTCGGCTCGCCCACTCTGTTCTCTTAGAGCTCATGTGTCTTTAAGCCCTGCCTCCCATCAAGCCCTGTGTGCTCTGATTGGTCAGCTTGCTAAATCTGTTCTGTTAGAGCTCCTCTGTCTTTAAGCCCCACCTCCCCACGAGACCCATGTGCTCTGATTGGTCAGCTCACCCACTCTGTTCTGTTAGAGCTCCTGTGTCTTTAAGCCCCACCTTCCATTGAGACCCATGTGCTCTGATTGTTCAGCTCGCCCACCTCCGTGGGGTGATGGAGGGCCAGGGGGTGATGTATTTTGAAAGCATTACCGACACTGTGAGATACATACTCACTGTGGCATCTCGTGTCACCTGAAACCTCCCGAGTCAGAACATCATTAATGGGCTAACATCTGAACTGGAGCTGGTTTTCCTGACCATCTGTTATCCAGTAGAGTAAGGCATGACTGAGCCTGAACAGTGGGCGTAGAGGGAGGCGGATGTTTCGCGAGGGTCAACCCACATTGCTTCAGCGTTGGGGAGCAGGCAAAAAAACGAGCAGATCAACTCGAGAATCTGAACGGGCTGATGTGCTTCATTAGGATGGAGCAAAACCAGAACTCAGCTATGACTGAGCTGGATGTTTCATTAGGGCGCTGAATCCGGGGATGTCAAGTGAGAGGAACATGAAGAAGGGTTCTCTGTAGCGCAGGGCTTTAGTCACACTCTCTCTATCTCTCGTTCTTTCTTAATCTCTCACGCTTCTCTCTCTCTTTTAGTTGTTCAACATACCTGCGAGTGTTCAGAGGAATTTTGTTTCCAGTCCTCCCTTGTGGATGGTCGACAGACGACGTCTTTTCCACTCCGAAGTCAGGCTTCTGTCATCTATAATTACCCGCGATGTACGCTACACACAAAAGGAAGGTCTCGCTTTTATTCGCTGCCCAAAATCCAAAGCCTGCAGCCGTGCAGTTCTGAGTCAAGCCATTACACAAATAGGGCCGTGACAAAGTCTTGTTGGCCTGGTGTCATATATTACAGAGGTAAGTTGCAGAAGATCAAAGACTGCTTTTACAAACCCCAACAAACTCTACACCTTCAGAAAAGAGGTGCCAGAAAGGAAGGGAAAGGAAAGCAGTGCGTAGAACCAAACTCTTGCTTCCCCACAGAATACTTTAACCGGCCGGCTCTTTAAAGAACAGTTTAAGGGAAATCCAATGAAGTGGACTTACCACTTAACCCACATCTACCCCACCAGCTCTTTAATATAGAGCAGCCTCAGGCTAACTGTACACATTACACTGGAAGTCAATATCACCAAAATCTGTGCTGCCGGGACACCAGCAGAGGGCGACGGCCATCGAGGTACTGAAATCCAGGAACTCAAAAAATCCAGAAGGTCCAGGGGTAATCAAGTCGCCAATCAGGCGGCCACCTGCAGTAAGGATAAGGGTGGGGCGGTAAAGGTACTGGTGAGGAAAGAAGGGAAATGAAGGAAAGAAAGCAAAGGGAAGGAAAGGAAAGAAAGAAGTGAATGGAAAAAAAAGAGAAGAGAAGAGAAGGCAAGGGAAGGGTGGAAAAGGGAAGGGAAAGGAAGTGAATGGAAAGGAAAGGGAAAGGAAGTGGAAAGAGAAGAGAAGAGAAGAGAAGAGAAGAGAAGAGAAGAGAAGAGAAGAGAAGAGAAGAGAAGAGAAGAGAAGAGAAGAGAAGAGAAGAGAAGAGAAGAGAAGAGAAGAGAAGAGAAGAGAAGAGAAGAGAAAGGGAAGGCAAGGGAAGGAAAGGAATGGGAAGGAAAGGAATGGGAAGGAATAAGGAAAGGGAAGGAAAGGGAAGGGAAGGGAATGGAAAGGAAGGAATAGGGAAGGAATAGGGAAGGGAAGGAAAGAAGAGAAGAGAAGAGAAGAGAAGAGAAGAGAAAGCAAGGCAAGGGAAGGGAGGAAAAGGGAAGGCAAGGGAAGGAGGAAAGGATAGGAAAGGAAAGGAATGGAAAGGGAAGGGAAGGAATAGGGAAGGAAAGGGAAGGGAATGGAAAGGAAGGAAAGGGAAGGGAATGGAAAGGAAGGAATAGGGAAGGAAAGGGAAGGAAAGAATAGGGAACGAAAAAAGAGAAGAGAAGAGAAAGCCTAAAAAGGGTTGAGGCTGTAAAAAGGCGTAGACGGAGGAGGACACTGTTAGCGCTCGTGTTCCTTTTTGTTTGGTTTAAGCTATCCTTTGTTTGAGCTACGTCATATTGGTGTTTGAGCTACGTCATATTGCTTCATTGTTTGACGTTTCCTGCTCTTTTTCCCCTCACCGCTGAAAACGAGTGCAGATCGCAGTGGTTTCCGGTGGTGCAGTGGTAGTGTGTCAGGTTAGAGAGAACAGGGTTGCTGGTTTGAATCCAGCCTGTAGAGACATTCCCTCAACTGTGCACAAAAGCACTCTGTATGACCGTGTACGTCACATGTAAATTAAACACTCTGGGTTTACCTCATACTCATTCCCCATGGGCCCTTCCAGTCTGCACTTGGTTTCCCCTGACCATCCTGTGGAAATTCAAGGCCATTTACAAACTCAATATTTAGTTTCAAACACAATTTATATACCCATATTCCAAAAGTCTTCACCGTCTGCCTCTGCATGAACTTCAGCGAATGGCCCATTCTCAATCAATAGAGTGTAATATAATGTCGGCCCCATCTTTGCAGCTGATAACAGCTTCAGTCTTCAGGAAGCTTTCCAATAGCTTTAGGAATGTGTTCATGGTAATTCTGACCATTCTTCCAGAAGCGCATTTGTGAGGTCAGACACTGTTGGACGAGAAGGCCTGGCTCTCAGTCTCCGCTCTAATTTACCCCAGAGGTGTTCTATCGGGTGGAGGTCAGGACTCTGTGCAGGCCAGTCCAGTTCCTCCACACCAAACTCGCTCATCCATGTCTTTACGGACCTTGCTCTGTGCACTGGTGTGCAGTCATGTTAGAACAGGAAGGGGCCGTCCCCAAAATGTCCCCACAAAGCTGGTTGTTGCACAGGTGGCATCCTATCACAGTACCAAGCTCCTGAGTGTGACCCATTCTTCCACACCTGTCTGTAGAATCAGTCTACATGCCTAGGTGCTTGGTTTTATACAGAAGTGATTGAAACACCAGAATTCATTTATTTGGATGGGTGACTGAATACTTTTGCGATACAGTGTGTGTATATGAGGCTCATTTATACAGAAAATGAAAGTTCATAAAATGAGACTCCTAAACATCACTGTTTCCTCTCAAGCATTCAGCAAAATATAGCGTGGTGGTGGTGGTATGTTGGTGTGTGTGGATCAGACACAGCAGTGCTGCTGGAGTGTTGAGACACTGTGTCCACTCACTGTCCACTCTATTAGACACTCCTACCTTGCTGGTCCACCTTGTAGATGGACAGTCAGAGATGATAGCTCATCTGCTGCTACACAGTGCAGTGTTGGTCCTCCTCTAGTCCTTCATTAGTGGTCACAGGACGCTGTTGGCTGGATAGATCTGGTTGGTGGACGATTCTCAGTCCAGCAGTGACACTAAGGTGTCCAGCAGCACTGCTGTGTCTGATCCGCTGCTGGGAGCTGATAAAATGGACAGTGAGCGTAAATACAAGGTGGTGTACCTAACGAAGTACGCTGGTGGGGTATGTCGCTGTTTCTTTGTTCAACACATCCTGCTAATCCCTATACTGTATACAGACGTTTTAAAGCTTGCCGCGTGAGTTCCAGATTGATTCTTAGCGGTTCATTGCAGCAGTGGCTTAGCTCGGTATTCCCCAAAGCAATGAAATCAGCTTCACTGATTTTCAAGGTCAGGGTGTATCAGGCATCTCAGGCATACTCTGAGTTGGTCGTTCCGTCTAATCTATGTCAGTGATTAATAATAGGACAGTGTACCACGCTACCAAGCTGATTTTGGTTTATGGCACTGGCTGCCGTTCCAATAATTTCACATTTGTTAATTATTCATTACCAGTGGGCCTCATGATCCTCTATACTCCTGAGCCACCCATTGGTACAAGGCCCTGGGCTGCAGTGCCTGTAGCTATGGCCTTTGCTGAAGGGAGCTTCATTCTCCATTTACAGTGTTCTTTGTGCTGAGGCCAGTTTTTTTGGAAGAGGACTTCTTAATTACAATGGGACATTGTGGCTAGAGGGGGGGTGGGGGGGGGGGGTGGGGTGGGGGGGGGTGGGGGGTAAAAAAACCCCTGAAACAAGGTGAAAACTCTGTGCCAGGTGACTTCCAAAAAGGGCGATTGCTAGGTTTATTAAATATCCCGTCGCTGTCCATGCCAAAATGTATCTCCATTTTTCTTGATTTATTTCTTTACTTTAGGGCTTTCATTTGACAACAGATTCCTCTTTACAGTGTTATGGGGATTTCATAAATGAATTGAACCAAACAGAAAATGACCCAAAACTGCTGGGAAAGACGTTCTGGTTCATTGACTTCCCATTCAAATGACCATGAGGGATTGGCCTTTTCTAGTAAAGTTGCCGTTTTGGAGATACCTGTTTTTCTTTGGGACAGCGACGATTATGGTTAATAGGGGGTTGTTGTGAGGAGAAGGAGAGGCAAGCCCACAATTCCCGAGGCTTCCTGAGTAGGGAAGATGGGATTGACTGTAACACATTGGAATCAATGCTTGTGATTGTGCTTGGAACAGAGTTTTTCCAAAACTCGGCAAGAGAAGTATCTGTAACGAGAAAATGGAGGAAATGAGGGAAATATATGGGGATACTGCCTAAGAGCAATGTTTGGGAAACTGCATAGAAGCAAACAGATTTGGAAAAAGTGTTCTCCATCAGACAAAGAAGCCCTTAAACCGCAACATCACGACTGACTGAATGAAAATGACTGAGAGTAGCAGAAAATGGTTTAAGGTGGTGTACCTTCAGGCTTTCTGCAGAGGACGCTGCACAAGAATAATGGGTTTATATAGACTGGCGGGGTGGTGAGTGACAGGATCCATTGATTGGGAAAAAGGCGGGCACAGTGCAGGGAAGGTCTCATTTCCATGTGTGGTAAACGCTCCAGAGCAGATGTTAAATGATTGGCTAAAAGAGATTGACTTGCATTTGGGCGTGGCCAAAGACCATAGTGTGAAGGAAGTAGCTGAATCTGCAGGGTGTAGGAAGCGTACGAGTCATTAACGGTATACCAAGCAGTGGATAAAATCCCAGTCTACAGGGAATTCTCCTCTAGAATTGTGCCAGGGAAGGCCTCCACCAAATCTGGCTCAACGCAATTGATTGTTGATCTGGCCTACATCCAGAAACGTCCAGATTGTGTCAAATCAAACAGCTGCTATTGGTGCTTGTGGAGATATAGTATATGGTATTGGACACAGGGGAGTCTACACATACACATATCTAACTTGAACTACACATATAACTTAAATGGAGTAACGACAATGTGTAATAAAAACCATAAACCATATGCTTCTCCAAGACGCAAATCATAAATCACTAAATGGGGCTGAACATGACTTACATTTGCCACACACTTGCATCCAGCCAAGCGGAGTGAGCAAGTCATTGATGTTGCAACACAACCCATATCTCCTAAATAGCAACGATGAGATTTATTTTCAAGTAATGCAAATAATGCTATATAATACTATTAATTATAATAATAGAGCGGTGGAGATGACCATTATGAGCACTCTGCTGTATTAACGAAGTGTACTGTGTATATACGCTTTCATTAAGTCAGCTGCAGAGAAAGGCTGCCTACTTTGACTACACCCCACAAAACCATGTGTGATTTGGCCTCCTTAGGGGGCTCCTCTGAGAGAATCTCCCCTGAAAACAGCAGCCCGGCGCTGTGCTTAATACCCATTGAATACTCCAGAGTCTTGTTAAAATAAAAATTTACAGCCATATTCAGAACTGATGGGCATGGCCCGGTAGGACCCTAGCAGTGCACAAGATGGATAAAAAGCCTGCCACAGATGCTTAAAAATAGTGTGGAGAACACACACGCAATGGGTTAAGGGTGTTTCTGAAAGCATTGATTTTTAAGCACATTACATAAAGAGCTGGCGAGTGAGTGGACTCGCTGTGCTGGAGATATGGAGATACTGGGTGTTGGAGATTTTGTATTCTGTTTAGGAACCATCATTAATATGAGGAAAGCCTTTATGGCAATGAACAACAGACATCAGTGCATGACCGTGCATAGATCTAATGTCTGGTGAACAAGTTGGATTACTGGCTGGAAGGTTTATTGGGTGACGTAACCATGCGGACAGTGGTAAGGAGGACATGGTCAGGAGGACATGGTAAGGAGGACAGCGATTGGGGGAGGACAGTAGTTAGATGGACAGTGGTCATAAGGACAGCAGTCATGAAGACAGTTGTTAGAAGGACAGTTGCCAATAGGAAAGGGATCCGGAGGACAATGGTCAGGAGGACAGCAATCAGGAGGAGAACAGCAGTCAGAACGACAGTGGTCAGGAGGACATGGTCAGGAGGACAGCATTCAGGGGAAGGACAGTAGTTAGATCGACAGTGGTCAGGAGGACATGGTCAGGAGGACAGCAATCAGGAGGAGGACAGTAGTTAGAAGGACAGTGGTCAGGAGGACAGCAATCAGGGGGAGGACAGTAGTTAGATGGACATGGTCAGGAGAACAGCAATCAAGAGGAGGACAGTAGTCAGGAGGACAGTGGTCAGGAGGACATGGTCAGGAGGACAGCAATTGGGGGAGGACAGTAGTTAGGACAGTGGTCAGGAGGACAGCGATCAGGGGGAGGACAGTGGTTAGATGGACAGTGGTCAGGAGGACATGGCCAGGAGAACAGCAATCAAGAGGAGGACAGCAGTCATGAAGACAGTTGTTAGAAGGACAGTGGCCAATAGGAAAGGGATCCAGAGGACAATGGTCAGGAGGACAGCAATCAGGAGGAGAACAGCAGTCAGAACGACAGTGGTCAGGAGGACATGGTCAGGGGGACAGCAATCAGGAGGACAGCAGTCATAAGGAGAGCAGTCAGGAGGACAGTTGTCAGAAGGACAGTGGCCAAGAGGAAAGGGATCAGGAGGACAGCAATCAGGAGGAGGACAGTAGATAGAAGGACAGTGGTCAAGAGGACAGTGGTTGGTGCAGCCGGCCCCTGTTGTCTAGAACAGCTATGTGCTGTATCCCGTTACACAAGGAGGTTTAGCTCTCTTTTTTTAGTTCACTGTGAGTCATACCGCATCCTAAACCACATCCACAAGCCTGCGCATCCTTACCGGAGACCTGCAGGAGGGTTGGGCAGGCTGAGGGAAGTTCTGGGGATGTATTTCCAGTAGATTTTAACAAATACAGTTTTCAGTGAAAGTAGAAAGAATTATATAAGACTATATGATCAACTACAAGTGGGAGAAGTGTTTCTATGAGGCTCATATGCCTTTAGAAATGCACTGTTGACTTTATAGAACATCTGTAGTCCATTTTAATGGCATTTAAAGTGGCCATAATGTTTTATAGCTGCTAATAAACTTAATAATGGCTTTATTATTATGCACAGAGCATTTTCTTTTTATGAAGGATAGTAACACTTGTGCTACAACATTTTAAAAGACCAACGTGTTAAATATAATACCTTATCACAGGCATACTGTCCTGGCCTAGCGACCCTAATTAAACCAAGCCCAGCCTCAAAATAAAACACTTCTGTTTCTAGAACATGCGCACTGGACTCTGCGTTCTAGATTAAAGGCCTTCACCTGGACAAGTTGAATTCAATTGCAACAAAAGAGTAAACAGCTTCCGTGATTATACAGTGTTCAGGAGGTGAAGTAATGCACCTCCTCTTTTTCTATACACGTCCAAACTAGGTTTTGTTATCTGTGGATAAATGAAAAGGCACAAACATCGAACTTATGAAGGTTTAGATTATGAAATAAATACTGCTAGCCTTGACTTTTGCTAACAATTCCCTTGGCTTTTAGAGTCTGTACATACTGGAACATCCCATCCTATAGTTGGGCCGATAGCATCCTACAGCAATCAGAAGGACAGCACTCAGGAGGAGGACAGCAGTAAGGAGGGCAACAGTCAGGAACTGGAGGACAGAGTCTCAGGAGAACAGCGTGTCAGAAGAACAGTGGTCAGGGAGAGGACAGTGATAAGAATGGCAACAGTCAGGAGAACAGTGGTCAGAAGGACTGTAGTCTGGAGGACATCAGTTAGGAGGAGGGTAACAGTCAGGAGGACTGTGTGTCAGGAGGACATTGGTTAGGAGGAGGACAGTGTGTCAGGAGGACATCGGTTAGGAGGAGGACAGTGTGTCAGGAGAACAGTGGTCAGAAGGACTGTAGTCTGGAGGACATCGGTTAGGAGGAGGACAGTAGTCAGGAGGACATCGGTTAGGAGGAGAACAGTGTGTCAGGAGGACGGTGGTCGTAAAGACTGTAGTCTGGAGGACATTGGTTAGGAGGAGGGTAACAGTCAGGAGGACGGTGTGTCAGGAGGAAATCGGTTGGGAGGTGGACAGTAGTCAGGAGGACATTGGTTAGGAGGAGGACAGTAGTCAGGAGGACATCGGTTAGGAGGAGAACAGTAGTCAGGAGGACGGTGGTCAGAAGGACTGTAGTCTGGAGGACATCGGTTAGGAGGAGGGTAACAGTCAAGAGGACCGTGTGTCAGGAGGAAATCGGTTGGGAGGTGGACAGTAGTCAGGAGGACATTGGTTAGGAGGAGGACAGTGTGTCAGGAGGACATCGGTTAGGAGGAGAACAGTAGTCAGGAGGACGGTGGTCAGAAGGACTGTAGTCTGGAGGACACCGGTTAGGAGGAGGGTAACAGTCAAGAGGACCGTGTGTCAGGAGGACATTGGTTAGGAGGAGGACAGTAGTCAGAAGGACAGTAGTCAGGAGGACATTGGTTAGGAGGAGGACAGTAGTCAGAAGGACAGTAGTCAGGAGGACATTGGTTAGGAGGAGGACAGTAGTCAGAAGGACAGTAGTCAGGAGGACATTGGTTAGGAGGAGGACAGTAGTCAAGAAGACTTCATTAGGGGGAGGACAGTGTGTCAGGAGGACGGTGGTCGTAAGGACTGTAGTCTGGAGGACATCGGTTAGGAGGAGGGTAACAGTCAGGAGGACTGTGTGTCAGGAGGACTTTGTTAGGAGGAGGACAGTGTGTCAGGAGGACAGTGGTCAAGAGGAGGACAGCAGTCAGGAGGACAGTGGTACAATTTTTCTAGCTTTCATTTACAGAGAGGACACTGTAAATGCGAACGTCTGCCTTCGTACTGATTAAGCGTACGAAGAGAGTTGGCTGGGTTCAGCTCTGCTCAACTTTTTCGATGCACTACTTCCCCCAAATTTGACATGCAGGTCTCATCCCCCTCTCCTTACGCTGGACACGGTACTTACCTGTAGAAGACGAATGCGGTCCGTTGCGCAGGGCAGTGCCGTACCGGTGTAACCGCAGCCTTTAGATCAGGCCTATTAGAGCTGCATCTGATTCCAGAAGTCATTAGAAGTGGTGGAGAGTGTGAATAATGACTCCTGTCACGGTATGGGAGTATAATGTGTGTTTGCACTGGTGTAGTTAAACAGTGCTTAACTCACTTGATGATGCGTTTATGTACCCTGTTTCCAGAAAGTTGGGACATTTTGTAAAATGCAATGGACAATAAGAATCTGTGACTTCTTAATTGCTTTGAACATAGACTCACCATCCGAAGAATAACTCCATCCAGAAGGAGGTGTGGGTTGCAGTGCTATGGGGAAGGAGGATAAAGTATACCAGGAACAATAAATAATAAATTGAGGCTGATATGGGCTCTAATGCAACATGCACACGTCTCGGTATGGAGCTGTAGAGGTTCCTAATGGTGTCTTGTGATAATCCATCCCATGCAGCTTGAATATCCTCACACAGTTTGTGCAGATGGTGCAGTAGGGGTGGAGGTGGAGTGATACCAGACCTTCTGGATGCGGACCACAGTGCCTCCACACACAGATTTGTGGGTCGTCCCAACCAAGAAAAAAGAGGGACTCGTAAATGAAGATGACCCGCTGCCATGAGTTACTCCATGACAGTCTGGCATGACACCTTTACAGTCTTTGGTGACGTTGACGTGGTGTTAAGGACAGTCGTTGTAACGGTTGTAATCTGTGTGCATGTAGTTGTGCGTCATGCATCCGTCCGACAATGGTGCTGGCAATAACAGGATGACTCCCTGTTTGGCTGTTGGGTGAGCCAGGTACAGTGATTAGGCCTGTCTATGCTTACGTCACATGCATGGCTGAGCGTGAAACTCAAATCATTTGCATGTATCAGGATGTACAATTTGCCCACCAAGTTTCATTCCAGTTGGTTGGTTGGTTTGTTGGTTGGTTGGTTGGTTTGTTGGTTGGTTGGTTTGTTGGTTGGTTGGTTAGTTAGTTGGTTGGTTGGTTGGTTGGTTGTTTTTCCTGGTTTGTTGGTGGGTTGGTTGTTTTTCCTGGTTTGTTTGTTGGTTGGTTGGTTGGTTGGTTGTTTTTCCTGGTTTGTTTGTTGGTTGGTTGGTTGTTTTTCCTGGTTTGTAGGTTGGTTGTTTTTCCTGGTTGGTTGGTTGGTGGGCTGGTTGTTTTTCCTGGTTGGTTGGTTGGTTGGTTGGTGTGTTGGTCGGTTTGTTGGTTTGTTGGTTTGTTGGTTGGTTGGTTGGTTAGTTGGTTGGTTTGTTGGTTGGTTGGTTTGTTGGTTGGTTAGTTGGTTGGTTGTTTTGCCTGGTTTGTTGGTTGGTTTGTTGGTTTGTTGGTTGGTTGGTTGGTTGGTTGTTTTTCCTGGTTGGTTGGTTGGTGTGTTGGTTGGTTTGTTGGTTGGTTTGTTGGTTGGTTGGTTGGTTGTTTTTCCTGGTTGGTTGGTTGGTGTGTTGGTTGGTTGGTTCTTTCTGGGTACAGCCATTTGTGCAACTGTTCTTTTGATGATGTGTTTATATTAAAAGAAAAGAGAACCAGTGTTTTCCCTAAGCAGTGCAGATTTGATGAACACACGGAAAAAAACAAGGCAAGTGTTATCACCTTCTCTTTCCTCCCCCTTTTGGAAAACTGACTGTTACAGTTTTTCCCAGTGTCATTTTTTTGTCTCTTTTTGCTTAATGGAAGGACCTTCACCTGCTCAACAATCCATTGTGGTCAATGTCATCTCCTCATTATCTAGCCTACAGTGTCAATAGGAGGCCAATCTGGACTACAGGCTGGCCAGTCAAGCACACAAGCTATGTGTTAACAAAGCCTCTCTGTTGTAGCCCAGAATGAGGTTTGGTCTTGTTTGCTTAAATAACCATGGACTTCCCAGGAAAAGACCCTAACTTGACAGCATCATGGACTCCCAGTCCAAAGCTTTGTCACGCCTCCTCATAGAACGTTCTCCTTCTGTTTACCTTAAAGCTTTACTGTAGATTAAAAGTGAAGACATCATGCAATTAAAAAAACACCCATGGAATTATACAGTCCACCTTAAACACCTCCAGAATGGAGCTGTACAGGAGGATGAACCAGCTTTTCTAACCTGCAGTGGAGCTGATAGAACAAGGTTTATTACTAAGCAGGTTTGGAGCGATTCTATTGGTCGGTCCATCATGAATATTCATGAAAATATTTACACCACTAAATATATATTAGAGGTGGAGATATGGAGGAGGGTCATACTGTGTACATCAGGAGTAGGTGTGGTGTATCAGGATATGGACTGGTTCAGACTCTCATCAGCTGGAACTGTCCAGCGTAAGCCTGTAGAGTCTTTAAGATCATCCATCCACTACATCCATTTAATTGGGTGTTTAAACTTCTGACTGGTATATCGGTGGTACCTTTACAGTTTGCAGGTCGCCCATTCTGGGGGCATTGGACGTCCTCAATGCCATGGCAAATGTTGGCTTTAGCTCACTGATAGAAGCCGGAATGGTCCTTTTGTCTTTGGGATGAAGAGCTGGACGTCCATTCTTCCTCCAAACAAGCTCAATCATGGAATCATCACCACAGCTCACATTCCCACCATCTCTTAGATGTAAAATGAAGGAAAAGTGTAGGAGATGTCCCTTTAAGAGCCAGAAAGCTCTGTGACTGCTGTCCAAGTTGGCGTTCTTTAAGAGGGCATGACTAAAGGTGAGGCTTCCTGTGCTGTTTCACTTTGAACATTGATTTTGTGTGTGTGTGTGTGTGTGTATATGTATGTATGTGTGTGTGTGTGTGTGTGTGCGTGTGTGTGTGTGTGTGTGTGTGTGCGTGTGTGTGTGTGTGTGCGTGTTAGGGGAGGATCGAAAAGTACATGAAACCTCTTTAACCCCACACACACACACACACACACACACACACACACACATCGGTCACTTTCATGTGTGTCTCTCTCGATGTCATCTCTGTAGGATACGTGAAGCACTGTGTGGCTTTGAAGTGTGTGTGTGTGTGTGTGTGTGTGTGTGTGTGTGTGTGTATAAGCACCTTCCCACATCAAACACGGTGTCAGTGTGTATTCGGGGCACTGAGCCTGGGGGGGACTGGTAGGAGGAGAAGAAGGGGCCGCTCATAGCCGGCAGCAGAGGCTTTTCCGAAACCCCCAGGACTTTTAAAGGAGACTAAATTGAGCAGGGGCCAAAGCCGTCAATACAGACAACAAACAAACAGCAGCAAAGTCAGCAGCGTGTTCACAGGAGACGGCGAAAGTGGAGCTTAATGCAGGTCTCGTGGGCATGGCTCAGGAACCAGGAGCTGAAATCTGTACACGGCTGAAGGAGTCGACTCCTCATCGCTATCAGTTTACCAGAACAGGTTTCAGGGAGGTGTAATACAGTGATGTCGCTCGTGTACTTCAGTGATATGCTATTAATGTATATTAGCCATCAATAACCGTCTAATAACATTATAATTACTGAGTTTATTGTACTGATTGTATAATTAATAGTATGATAGTTTTAAATGGATGGATGGATGGATGAATGGATGGATGAATGAATATGTTGAGGAAAGGGTTCATGGGTGACGGAAGATAGAGAATGGCAGAAAAAAGAGAACTGAATAAATTAAATGATGATGGATGAAAGGATGAATAATCTGGAAACATGAATGAATAATTGAATTAATTAATGTATGAATTCATTTATGAATTTATGAATGAATGAGTGCATTGAAGGGCAGAAACAAATGAATGAATTACAGGATATATAGACAGGTGCACAAATTAATCATAGTTGAATAAAAGAATCAAACGTATGAATGAATAAATAAATCAATTACCTGAAGAATAGATTACTAAATGAACGAATCAATGACTAGATAAATGAATACATCTAAGGATAGATGAAATTATACACTTATGAATGAATGAGTGAATGAATGAATATTTGAAGGATGAGTGACTAAAAAAATAAATGAAGGATAGCTAGACGAATGGTTGAATTGAGCAAAGATGAATGAATGATTGAATGAATGATGAATGAATAAGAGAACAATTGAAGGATAGCTACATGAATGATTGAATGAAACCTAGATGCATGAATGAATGAAGGATGAGGGAATATAAGAATGAATGAACAAATGAAGGATAGCTAGATAAATGATTGAATAAAACAGATGCATAAATACATGAAGTATGAATGAATAAAACAATGAATAATAGAATGAATGAATGAATGAATGAATGAATGAATGAATGAATGAATGAAGGATAGCTAGACGAATGATTGAATTGAGCAAAGATGAATGAATGATTGAATGAATGATGAATGAATAAGAGAACGAATGAAGGATAGCTACATGAATGACTGAATGAAATCTAGATGCATGAATGAATGAAGGATGAGGGAATATAAGAATGAATGAACAAATAAAGGATAGCTAGATGAATTGAGCAAAGATGAATCAATGAATGAATGGAGGATCAATGAATAAAAGCATGAATGAACAAATGAAGGATAGCTAGATGAATGATTGAATAAAACACAGATGCATAAATGACTGAAGTATGAATGAATAAAACAATGAATGAATAAAAGAATGAATGAATGAAGGATAGCTAGATGAATGTTTAAATTGAGCAAAGATAAATGAGTGATTGAATGAATGATGAATGAATAAGAGAAAAAATAAACAACAGAAGGATAGCTAGATGAATGATTGAAAGAAACCTAGATGCATGAATGAATAAAGGATGAGGAAATAAAAGCATGAAAGAACAAATGAAGGATAGCTAGATGAATGATTGAATTGAGCAAAGATGAATCAGTGATTTAATGAAGAATGAATGAATAAAAGAATGAATGAGTGAATGAATGAATGAATGAATGAATGAAGGATAACTAGAAGAATGATTGAATGAAACATGTATGCACGAATGAATGAATGAATAAAAGAATGAACAAAATTAAAGGATAGTTAAATGAAGGATTAATTAAATGAATGAAGGAATGATTGAATGAAAGGATAATTGAATGAATGAATGAAAGAATAAATGAACGAAAGAATAAATGAATGAGCGGATAATTGAATGAATGAATGAATGAATGGATGGATGGATGAATGATTAAATGAACTATTAAATGAATGAATGAATGCATGAATGCATGAATGAATGAATGAATGCATGAATGCATGAATGGATGGATGAATGAATGGATGAATGATGGAATGAATGAATGGATGGATGAATGAATGGATGAATGGATGAATGATTGAATGGATGAATGAATGGATGAGTGTATTTGGTGTATGGTAGTGTATGTGCTAGCGATGATGCATGCGCCGTGTACTGAAACACTGACTCGTGTGTATGATGCCATGTGAGAGAAATAGCAGAGCGTGTAAACCCCGGGTCCATATTGCTCTTATCTCTCTGCGGAGTTGGAAACGGAGGAAAATGGATATCCCGTCTGTCTCGGGGCAGCGATTAAGACCAACTATCATCACTTTGGGTTTAATCTCCACACGAAAGGCTTACAAAGAGAAACGGAACACTGCAGTAGGATTAATTAGTTTTCTTTGAAGAGAGTTCATTTCTCTCCCTGCACCTCTTTTCCCCGTTCACGCACTCCGTGTGTAAAGCCTATTTCAGCACTTTGGCCCTTAACAAGACACAGAGTAGTGTGTGCTTCCTGTGGCTGGTTTCAGGAGAGCTCAGGTTGGCTGTGAAGATTTGGCTTGACTACATTTTAGCAGACTGGCTGACGTTTCTGTGCTGAAATGATGCAGACTATGCAGACTTCTTTGGGGATAGGGCTTGCTGTGCATTCTTTCATAAGTCTGACAAGCTTTAAAGAACATGGGACTTCCAGAAATCACCGCTGTCGTGTGCTGTGCTTAACAAAACGGCTTAAAACTCGATACTTTTTATCCGACTCTGAGTTTTCCTCTGAACATCACTGGAGTATCTGGCATACAGTGCCAGTCAAAAGTTTAGACACGGCTACTCATAGAAGGTTCTCCTTATGTTTATCTTAAAGCTTTACTGTAGAATAAAGGTGAAGATATCAAATGATAAAATAGCACTCATGGAATTACATAGTCCACCTTAAAACCCTCTCATGGAGTTATACAGTCCACCTTAAAACCCTCCAGAATGGAGCTTTACAGGAGGAGGAACCAGCTTTCTTAACCTGCAGTGGAGCTGATATAGAACAAGGTTTATTACTAAGCAGGTTTGGAGCGATTCTATTGGTCGGCCCCTCATGAATATTCACTAAACTGAAAAAAGAACTAGAGCTTTTTACACTGTGCAGAAAAAGAGATCAATGTTTTTACACCACTAAATATATATTAGAGGTGGAGATATGGAGGAATATCATACTGTGGGACATTAAAATTAAATGTGGTATATCAGGGTATGGACTGGTTCAAACTCTCATCAGTAGGAGCTGTTCAGTGTAAGACTGTAAAGTCTTTAAGATCACCAACACCATCCATATAGAAGGGGGTGTCTTTGACTGGTACTGGATGGGCATTCAAGATGGCTGCCATGTTGGTGACATGGGCTGTATTCGAAATGGCATACTACAAACTACTCATGCAACTCTGCATGTATGGAGTATGCAACCAATTTGAAACACTGTAGTGCACCGAATATCCTGAATGGTGTACTGCATCCCATCATGGACCATGGCCAGATCTCAGCCTGCTTCAGCCAGAGAAAATAGCAGGAGGTAACACAGGGGAGCAAAACACAGCCCACTCCGAGTATAAACGTGGGTGTAGTGGTTGTAGTGGGGTGTGTGTTCAACAGAATGAGCCTCAGAAAGTTAAAATACACAGATCTGAAGATTAATAAAAGATGAACTCGCTTTAGAGTGAAATAGCCGAGGGGAGCTAACAGCTAGGCTAACCGTATCTCAGGTGAACTGAGCAGCATCGTTAGCAGCAGCTAGCTCTAAACAGTGGCTACAGTAATAACAGCTCTGAGGTAAACATGGGTGTAGTGATTGTAGTGGGGTGTGTGTTCATCAGAATGAGCCTCAGAAAGTTAAATATACAGGTCTGAAGATTAATAAAAGATGAACTCGCTTTAGAGGGTCAGTTTTAGAGTGAAATAGCCGAGGGGAGCTAACAGCTAGGTTAAACATAGTTCAGGTGAACTGAGCAGTGTGAGCAGCAGCTAGCTCTAAAGAGTGGATACAGTAATAACAGCTCTGAAGTTAATCAGATCAGATCAGATCAGAAATACTTTATTAATCCCAGGGGGAAATTGCAGTTTTTACAGTAGCAACCATTTAGAATAAACAATAATAATTTACAATATGTACACATATATAAAGTCTTATAATACAATAAAGATAAAAAAAGTAAAAGTAAAGTGGCTGTGGCTATAATAATGAGTACAGATATACTGTTAACAGCAGTAAGTGTTCAGAAGTCAGAAAAATATTGCACATTTTGAGCTGTCGCACACATAATTAAATTATTGTTTTGCTGTCATTACTGTACATGTGAATGGTGCCGTGCTCTAAGGGAGGAGTTATAAAGTCTGATGGCCACAGGTAGGAATGACCTCCTGTGACGTTCGGTAGTGCATTTTGGCTGGATGAGTCTTGCACTGAATGTGCTCCTGTGACTCATCACTGTGTGATAGAGAGGATGGGAGCCGTTATCCATGATGGTCTGCAGCTTAGACAGCGTCCTCCTCTCAGACACTGCCATCAGCGAGTCCAGCTCCACACCCACAACATCACTGGCTTTGCGGATCAGTTTATTAAGCCGGTTGGCGTCTGCCACCCTCAGCCTGCTGCCCCAGCATGCAACAGCATATAGGATGGCACTCGCCACCACAGACTCATAGAAGATCCTTAGCATCGTCCTGCAGATGTTGAAGGACCTCAGACGCCTCAGAAAATAGAGACGACTTTGGCCCTTCCTGTATAGGGCGTCAGTGTTCTTAGCCCAGTCCAGTTTGTTGTCAATGTGAACACCCAGGTATTTATAGTCCTCCACAGTGTCCACACTGACCCCCTTGATGGAAATAGGGGTCACCTGTGCTTTGTCCCTCCTCAGGTCCACCACCAGCTCCTTTGTCTTTGTCACGTTGAGCTGCAGATGGTTCAGCTCACACCACGCAACAAAGTCGTTCACCGTGGCCCTGTACTCATCCTCATCACCCCTGCTGATACATCCCACTACCGCAGAGTCATCAGAAAACTTCTGAAGATGGCAGGTCTCTGTGCAGTAGTTGAAGTCTGTGGTGTAGAGGGTGAAGAGGAAGGGAGAGAGGACAGTTCCCTGCAGGGCTCCAGTGTTGCTTACCACTCTGTCTGACACACAGTGCTGCAGGCGTACATACTGTGGTCTGCCAGTCAGGTAGTCAACAATCCAGGACACGAGGGGGGCGTCTACCTGCAACACGTTCAGCTTGTCACCCAGAAGAGCAGGCTGAATGGTGTTAAATGCACTGGAGAAGTCAAAAAACATGACCCTCACAGTGCTGGCTGGCTTATCCAGGTGAGCGTAGACTCGGTTCAGCAGGTAGATGATGGCATCCTCAACTCCCAAACGAGGTTGGTAGGCGAACTGGAGGGGGTCTAGAAGTGGCTGGACCGTGGGCCGGAGCTGTTCCAGGACGAGTCTCTCCATGGTCTTCATGATGTGAGACGTCAGTGCCACTGGCCTGTAGTCCTTGATGTCACTGGGCCGCGGAGTCTTTGGCACAGGAACAATGCAGGACGTCTTCCACATCACAGGGACCCTCTGGAGACACAGGCTCATGTTGAAGACATGCTGCAGGACTCCACAAAGTTGGGTGGCATGTGGGTGTAGTGATTGTAGTGGGGTGTGTTTTCATCAGAATGAGCCTCAGAAAGTTAAATATACAGGTCTGAAGATTAATAAAAGATGAACTCGCTTTAAAGGATAAGTTTTAGAGTGAACTAGCCGAGGGGAGCTAACAGCTAGGCTAACCGTATCTCAGGTGGACTGAGCAGCGTTAGCAGCAGCTAGCTCTAAACAGTGGATACAGTAATAACAGAGGTAAATGTGAGGTAAGTGGTCATGTGACTGTATTAGTGTACTACACTGTAGGTCAGAACTTGTTACTGTACTGTAGGCTACACACCGGGGGAGCCACAGACCACTTTACTAGTTGACTTGATGTCTTTACTGCTCGGTGGTTATGCTTTAGGCTTGATGTCGACTAGCGCTGATCAAGTGGCTCATGACACTAACAACATGGAAGCGTGGTTTCCAGGTCACCAGTTTCCTGTATCTCTGCTAATCTACAGTGCTGTAAAGATTACATGGTGAACGTTGTTATCTCCAGTCTCCTAAACACACTAAAAGTCATGTGTGGGTGAAGAGGAAGCTTAGCGCCCTATAATCCTGAATTGTTTGAAGTCAGTTGTTTCTCTGGCTCTCTGGGTCACTGCAAAGCTGCCTAGCATTCAATACAAATATGCCAGGTTCCCTGAAGGCTAACAGTGTTATCCAGGACTCGCTGGAAAGGTCATATCACGCTCTACTGGATTGTGGAGTTTGGCTTCATGATGACTTTTTAAAGTCAGACTGCTAAAGTCACATGTCCCAAAGCGTTCCCTTCTCCTGTGGTTTTATTCATGACCTCATCAGCAATCAGTCAACCTCAATTCGTCTTTCACACAACTCGTATCTGAAGTCCTGCAGCACCTGTTATATAGTAGTGTTCAAGATTAAGAGCAGATTTTCTCTCATAGTGAACCATTTCAGTGTGCAGGAGTGTTAGCTTGCTATTAGCATGAACACAGCAATGTTCATATTTTAATTCCTCATCGACTAAATAAAAGTAAATTAATCATTTCATTTAAAATATAGAAAGATGGATGGGAAGAAAGAAAGGAAGGAAGGAAGGAAGGAAGGAGAGAGGAGAGAAATAAAGGAATGAGGAAAGAAAGGAGGAGTAAGAGAATCGATGGATGAACAGATGAATGCATAAAAGACTGGATGATAGAATGAATGAGTGAATGATTCAATAAATAGTTTTGTGAAAAAAGAAAAGGACAGAAAGAAAGAAAGATTCAATGGATGAACAAGATGAATGCATAAAAGACTGGATGATAGAATAAATGAGTGAATATGTCAATATATAGTTTTTTGAAAAAAGAGAAGGGCCGAAAGAAAGAAAGAAAGAAAGAAAGAAAGAACCGAAAGAATCGAAAGAAAGAAAGAAAGAAAGAAAGAATCGAAAGAAAGAATCGAAAGAAAGAAAGAAAGAATCGAAAGAAAGAACCGAAAAAAAGAAAGAAAGAACCAAAAGAAAGAAAGAAAGAAAGAACCGAAAGAAAGAAAGAAAGAAAGAAAGAATGAAAGAATATGTTTATAATATATTGATGAGCTGGCAGTAACTGAACAGTCATTGGTTTCAAGCAGTTGCAATTAAATAATATGGCCCATACAAGTGATATACTATTAACATAGACTAGCCATCAATAAGAGTCTATAACTGAGTAATAATAGTATAATAATAGTATAATAATAATAATAATAATAATAATAATAATAATTGTCCTCAGTGACTGTCTTATGTTCCTCAGGGCCCTTATTTTATTTTATTGTATGTCTTTGTCTATTTTATGTTTAGTGTTTAATACATTATAAATACTCTTGTTGTTTTAGCTGTATCTATTTATCGTTAAATGTTCGCGTGCTGCACTCTGGGTGGGAGAGTAACACAATTTCAATCCTCTGTATATCAGTACATGCTGAAGTACTGACAATAAAACTACTAGACGTGATGATTATTATATTACATTAATGTGACTCATAGATTTATATTAACATATATTACCCATCAATAACAGTCTAATCAGTATAATTATAATAGTATAATTATTACGGCAGCTTAACAGAGTCTCCTGCGTAAATAAGAAAATGGAAGAGTGGATGTGGGTGGATTGATGGATAGATAGATGGGATGAATGCATGAAAGACTGGATGATGGGATGAATGAGTTGATGAGTATGAATAGTTTCAGGAAATCAATAATGAAAAAAATGATGAGAGAAGAAAATGGGAAATGTAGATGGAACGACGGATGGCTAATTGGAAGAGTGATTGAAAAACTGAGATATGAAAGGAGGCATGAATACATAAACTGTTCATGAGCTGGCACTAACCAGCTGATCTACAAGCGAACAACATGGTTGCAATAGCAGAAACTTGAGTTTTGTAACTGGGGAAAAAGGGTGTCGCCTAATAGATGGCCCATACAGCACCATTTCAGTGTGCGGGAGTGTTGGGTTGGCATTAGCATGGACTTAGCCGACCCCTTAATGACCTCATAACTCCAGGACCCAGTACAGTCCAATGGAGTCATGAAAAGTGATGGACTGTAGAGGCCCATGGGTAAAATGAAAAGAGGTGATGGTAGAATGATGGTAGGTTGTTGTCACTTCTCAGCAGCATGCACAAACCCACGTGTTGAGTCTGTTGTTAGCTTATTCATTAACACTGTGCACACTCATTACCATGGTAGTAATTAGTAAAGCCTGATTCACCACAGCCTTCTGAGAGTTCTTTACCAATGCAGAGTGGGGCTGTGTTCTATTAACTCGTTTATTAATATGACTACACAATATGCCAATTAATACAATACAGGCTCCGTCTAATAATGCTTTCACCAAGTTATTAAGCTATATTAATTCACGCCCTTTGCTGTATATACATCTTCTTCTTTCATCAGTGTGTCATTCGTGTTAAATTCCCTCTCTCTGCAACTAGCCATCTCTTTATAACTGTCATGTACTGAAGTCGGCCAGTATAACTCCAGAGTTTTTTAAACAGCACGCTCATTACCTCAATGGACAGATGATGAGTCACTTATTTCAGGGATTTATTCAGACTTGTTTTGTCATTCTGTTTATAAAATGTGTCTGAGCTGCTGGTAATCAACCTACTGTTGGTTTACAGCAGTTGTAACGAACTAATGTCACTCATATACTTAAGAGATTTGCTATTAACATATATTAGCCACCAATAACGGTCTTATAACAGTGTAATAACAGTGTAATAGTTATAACAGTTTTATATGGATATGAAACATCAATGTTCGGACACTCTTGCACCAAGTGATACACAGTAGGGCCAGATTTGGTGGATGCCGTCCCTGGCACAATTCCGAGGAGAATTCCCTGTAGACTGGGATTTTAGCCACTGCTGGTAGACCCGTATGACTGTATGCTTCCATACACCTGCAGATTCAGCTACTTCCGCCACACTATGGTCTTTGGCCACGCCCACATGCAGTCAATCCTTTCAGCCATTTATAAACATCTACAGCATAAATGTACTAATAAATGAAGAATATAAATAAATAAATACATAAATAAATGGAAAAGTCGATGTATAAATGAAGAGATGGATGGATGAACAGACGGATGAGTAAATGAATAAAAGAAGGAAATGGATAGACCATTTGAAAACCATGCATGGAAAGTTGAATGACGAATCTGATGAAAGATTTAATGTCTAGCTGCAGAATGTTTATATATGCTGAATATATGAAGTATTAGATGGCACTGGTGTTTGAGACCATCGTCATGGTTATTATAGCAATAGCGTGTAATTATCCTAACAGTATAACCATTATACAGCTTAATAGAGTCTATTGTGGAAATACATCAATGTCTTTATACTAGTTGACATGCCTACTGCATTCTAAAACGAACATCTTTCAGGATATCTGGCAACCCTTATTGCTATATATTGTGTCAGGTCTGTTGCGTATTCAAACCAGAGCATCCCCTTGATATAGGCTTTGGCTTTTATAGGGTGTTTCTTACTGTGATCTCAGATCATTTGGTTGTCAGGCTTGTTGGTGAGATGAAGATAGCTAGCTAGCTAACTAGCTAACTAGCTGGTACAGCAAAAAGCAGCACAGAAAAGGGGCTAACAGCTGAAACACAAGGATGTGGGTTCATAAGAAGCCAGTCTGGCATTTGCCAGGGAGTGCTAACGTTAGCTAGGTTAGCACTGGTGCCAAACTTCAATCAAGAGTAACTTACCTTATCAAGCCTATCAGCCATTTCTCTCGTCCTCGATGCAGGGAAGGTGGTAGGATGATAACTGAGTGGTGAGACTCAGCAAACACAGTCGAGGCTTGGACCCGGACGTCTTAACTAGGACAGTGGAGCTGAAAGAGGTTACACCGCTCTTAACCCTCAGTGGTGCCCGATACTAAAAGGCTCAAGGTTCCGCATTGTTGATTGGTTTGTGGAGAATGTGGACTTGGAAAGGGCTTTTACATCACATGTGGTGTTAGAGTGACAAGCAGACTGAACACATCAGTGGGTGGAGCATGGATAAGGTACTGGATGTATGTTTGGTAGTGTTAATGTGGAAGGGTCTGTGTGTGTGTGGCCACCTCCGATGGTGTTTGTAGAAATGTTTGCTGAGTGGATGAAGGTGAGGGGCTTTCCTCACTCAGAGTCTTTTATACAGGAGACAGCCGGAGCTCGAGGACATGAATACTACACAGCAGGAAAGCCAGCTGGATCCCTGCCAAAAGCTCCAGGATTTCAATAACAATGACTCTGTAACACTGAGAGTAAAACACGAGAGAGAGAGAGAGAGAGAGAGAGAGAGACAAGGAGATAAGTCGGGAGAGAGAGAGAGAGAGAGAGAGAGAGAGAGAGAGAGTCGGGGGTTGGACAGAGACAGCAAGAGAGACACACAAGCAGAAGAGTCGAGAAAGAGAGTGAGAGAGAGAGAGAGAGAGAGAGTGGGGAGGGGGGGGGGGTTGGACAGAGACAGCAAGAGAGACACACAAGGAGAAGAGCTGGTAGAGACAGAGATAGAGAGATATGGACAGATACAAAAATGGAGACAAGGAGAGAAACATAGAGAAATGGAAAGAGAGAGAAAGAGAGGAAGAGAGAGAGAGAGAGAGAGACAGACAGAAAGAAAGGGAAAGAGAGAGAGAGACAGAGAGAGAGAGACAAAAAAGGAAAAGAGGATAAAAGTGAGAGAGAGGGAGAGAGAGAGAGAGACAGAAAGAAAGAAAGGGAAAGAGAGAGAGAGACAGAAGACAGGGAAAGAGGATGAAAGTAAAAGAGAGAGGGAGAGAAAGAGAGAGGGAGTAAAAATGAAATAATAATGAAATGTGAGTCACTTTACCTGAAGCACTAGGTGATGGTATTTTAACTGTTTATAACTTGTTTATATGTGTTAATACTGTATGTCTTATAGATGTGTTATAACTGTGCCCAGATCATCATCCATTAACACTGCATTATTATATACAGTGCTCCTAAACGATGATCTTCCCAGTTTGGGCTGTGGGTGGGCGTGTCTGTAATCCAGTCTGTACTGATCTACTCCCAGTCTAGTTCAGAGCTGCTCCAGTTGTGAATTGTAAAAATCCCATTACCAGGACGAAACGGATAAGGATTGAAAATGTACAATTTGAATTTCTACACTTTTCTCATTGAGCTATGAGTGAGACCTAGCAAATGTTAAAAGAAGCTTTTTAAGACCCGTAGTCCAAAATATGAATATAAAACACGCCCAGGTTTAAAAACAAACGCGTGATATACTTTCCTTTACACTGAGACTAAAACCGATGGGCTACTTTAATGTGTAGCTTTACTGTTACACTTACAGGCTCTTTCCCTGTCCTCACCGAATCCAGGATCCACACTTCCCATAATCCACCTTATGACACCAGTACCGCACGCATAACTAATTAAGTTCACCTGTTTTTCATTCCCATGTTGTAGAAATACCTGTTCAGTGTAAGTCCATTTTTACAGTGTACACGTTTTAGAGCTTTCCGGTTTCCTGCGTATGACCTTATGACCTTATTTCTTGGTTGAATTTCCCATTTTGGCTTTTCCATTTGGTCTGATTGCGTGGTATTTTGGTTCTCCCTGTTTCAGCCTGTATCTGGATGTGGGCCTGGTTATGCCCGTGTCTATTTTGGTGGCTTTGGTTCGTATTCTCTGGTTACCTGTTGACTCTGTATCGACTTTTTCAGGACTACACATCAAACCAGGCATGTCTTTCCTGGTTCTTTGTCCCTGTTATTTAATGTGTAGGCTTTATTAAACAATCCAGTAATTGAACACATCGACAAAACATGAACAGACATGGAGGGAGAAGGCAAGATCGGAGTCAAGAGACAGCCAGAGGTCCGAACCAGGGTAGTCAGGCAGCGAGTAGAATGGCAAGGCATTGGCTATCGACGAAATAGCCAGAGAGTAGATCAAACGAGGAAGCCGACAGGGATAAAGCAGAAAGGGGAGGTCGGAAAAACCAAAGGGAGTCGAAAGCCGGAGTCAGGATCAGAGAAGGAACTTGCAGCTGAGTTTGGCAAAACTTCGCAACAAGGAAGTGATTAAGAGAGGCATATATACTGGAGCTAAACTGGATACAGCTGTGTTAGAACTCAGGAGAGCTAGAACAGAGCTGACTGGACGACTAGGGACATGTGGGTATGACGTCATCGAGCAATGCCCTCTGGGAAGTTGAGTCCGGAGGAGTCCGGAGGTCCATCCATTGCTACATCATGGTTTCCTACTTTGTTCAGGTGCATTAAAATCAAGCTGGCCAATCAGAGTATTCCACTGTCACGACTGCAGCCTCGACAAGAACAGCTCATCTTGCTGGTGATTGATGACAAACCCCAACACAGTCCCTTCTCTGTTTACATCCCACGTTTTCCCAAGTCTTTTAACTTGACGTGCTGAAACTCAAATCCATTTTTCCCCGTCCTTGTTCAACCTTTAATCGGTTTTACTTTCCAAACACTACGGCAAACGCTCTCGGAGTTAGTAATGTACCGCCACTGGTAAAGTGGCATGTGTTTTACATCTGTGCAGCATTTGCATCTGTTTCTGGTTCTTCTGAAATATTCAGTGTGCGCAATTAAAATCCTTCCTGTCACTTTTCAAAGGCAGAGAGTCAGTCCTACTGCATTTTAATGAAGCTCTGTCACGCTGCAGAACAGATTCGGTTAGAAATGGAGCCACAGGTTACGTTTCCAGGCATAACCTACATCCAGATGGACTGATTCAGATGTGAAGAGCACTGTAAATATTATTTCTGGTTCAGCGGCGGAAGGTAATGGATGCTTATTTGGAAAGCCGACAACTGGAAAACTGGAGCGCCGAACATCCGCTCCACTGCTGTGAGTCTAGATGGAATATATTTTAAACCCAAATTAGAAAGCATTATTTCAGGTACGGCCCTTGAATATCGCTTCCATGGTGAAGGCAGCTGAGGCTTGTTTTGAATACTAACTACGGAAAGAACGAAAATGAAATAACTCAATTTCTATTTTTACGCTCGTCGTCAAAAGAACAGCAGCAACCAGACGGAGGTGTGGGATTGCGGTGCTGTTGGGAAGGAAGATAAAGGTGACCAGGATCAATAACTGATGATACATTTAGACTGATATGATCAATATTTATTGAGCTACACATACAGAAGTCTGTCTCTCAGTATGGCGTTGGGCTGCCGTGTTTGCTAACCCAACATCCCAGACTTCACAGCATGGAGTGTAGAGGTTCCTAATGGAGTCCTGTGATAATCCATCCCATGCAGCTTCAATATCCTCACACTGTGCCTGCAGATGGTGCAGTAGAGGTGGAGATGGAGTATCACGTTCACCATCTTTCACCACGTTCATCTTGGTGCTGACCACGGTGCCTCCACTGACGGATCCGTTGGTCGTCTCCACCAAGACTAAAGCGGGACTCGTCACTGAAGATGACCCGCTGCCATTCTGAGTCACTCCATGACAGTCTGGCACCACACCATTGCAGTCTTTGCCGACTTTGATGTGTGTGTATATATACAGAATGTATTAATTATGGGGCAGGTGTGGGCTGGAGGTTAGTGAACCAGCCTTGTGACCGGAGGGTCGCCGGTTCGATTCCCTCAACTGACAGTAACGACTGAGGTGCCTTTGAGCAGGGCACCTAACCTCCAACTGCGCCGTGGATAGGGCTGCCCACCGCTCCGGGTAAGTGTGCTCACTGCCCCCTAGTGTGTGTGTTCACTAGTGAGTGTGTATGTGTGTGTTTCACTTCAAGGATGGGTTAAATGCGGAGACTAAATTTCCCCACTGTGGAATCAACAAGGGATTCAAATCTGAAATCTTAAATCATAATATACCGTTGGATAACAACAGCGTTGTGCATTGCACAGTCTCTAATAATACTAAGCAAGGCCTCAGTAATTAACCCTTTAAAGTTTAAAAGCACTCTTGTGGCTTACTGACAATTTTCAGCTGAAGTCAGAGGCTCATTTGCGGCTGTTTTCGGGAAAAACGGTTATCATGAAACCAGGAGAATCATTGACAAGCTGATTTGATTTGACGGCGAGTGCCATCTGTTTCATATGAATGCAACACCAAGAGATAGAACTCAAACCAGTCAGAGAAAACGATGGATAAAGCAACTCTAATGTTTATAATCCATTATACATCATCAACAAACCACCATCACGTCGCCGTCCGCCATTTTCTCTTGGAAAATGTGTGAAAAGTGTGCATTGTGGATTTTTGAGTACACTTAACTTTGACCTTTGTAATTGTACTATATCATCAATGTCCAAATAAAAAAACGAGTATCTCCAAAACGGCAACTTTACAGTGAAGGCCAGAAACCTCACTTACCTTTAAAGTAAGTCAATGGAACCAGACATCTTTCCAAACAGTTCTGGGCCATTTCAGTTGGTCCATTAATCTGGAGATTCTCAGTGTAAACAGCAGCGGATGTGTTCAAATGATGCATAAAAGTAAAAAATGATAGAAGTGGAGATACATGTTTTTCATTGGACAGTGACGATATACTGCATACAAAATCAGTTAGGATTAGTAATTGGGATGCACCTGTTTACTTTCCTCCAGAGCCTCATCATTTCCTACACCTGCTCCAGCTAATCAGCCTTCTCCCAAGTCCCTGAGTGGCTGAATCGGATGTATTAGAGTTAAGTAAGCACAGGTATCATACTGGAACTAGATTTAGATTTTACGGTATTTAGCTGACGCTCTTATCCAGAGCGACTTACAATGTTAATCATATTACAGGTAGGCCAATGTAGTGTTAGGAGTCTTGCCCAAGGACTCTTATTGGTGTAGCACAGCATAGTCACTCAGCTCGGGATTCGAACCCCAGGTGTGGTGGTGGCCCGGGTTTCGAACCCCACGTGTGGTGGTGGCTACTTGGCGCTGAGCTACACCAACCACTAAACACTGTACTAAGCTTGGAGACTACTGATTTAGCTTAATCATATTTCGTCGCTGTCCAAAGAAAAACAGGAGAGCACAAAAACCTCGTTTAACTTTAATGGAAGTCAATAGAACCAGATGTCTCATATATTTAAATGGATACTAAAAATATATAAAGCTTTTTCAGATTGAGTAATTACTTGCCCAGTCCTGAATGCAGTTTATTCCCACTAGGTTACTTCACTTAAACGTGGACCACTAAGTTAGCAAAGCGATATGTTGGGTGTAATTGGCTACTCATTTTGTGAATGATAAAAATGAATCACTCTACAAATCATCTGAAGAGAATTACGTCTTGAACTTACTTATGTATCATCAAAGCTGTTTAAAATATCATCCAAATTTCTTTGTCACTTAATACGTCAGTAGTTACAACACACCTAAATATTCTCTTGGCATCTTTAGGATATAGAAAGGGATAAATAAATGTTTTTGTTGAATAAAAACTGAAATTTTTAAAAATTAAAACACAAATTTGGATAGAGTTGGATGTAGTTAATCTGATTTCTGCTGGAATTCACTCATAGCCCTTTTCCACCAACACGGATCTGGTTCCGTTCTGGTTTGCGCATCAAACCGTTCTGGTTTTAAACCATCCGGCGCATTTCCACGAAAACTAAAGAAGTTCATAACCCGAAAAAGTCGTTCCCAGCTGGAACCAAAGAATGGTGGTTGTGGAACGAGAACAACCACTGGCCTGCTGAGGAACCTCTCCGGTGTCTAATTATCACCAATGGTTGATTCGTACTTGCTTTCTAGATATAAGCATACTGGTAACCAACATGCTCCGCCATCTTGCTAGCACTGCTTACTACCACTGTACAGCGCCCTCTGTTGATGGTTCCAATACAAACTGGCGCAAACACAGGTTAGGTCCCTGCATAGCACTAAGGTTCTATGGAGCCCGAATGTCACCAATTCAAGAAGCAGGGTTCTATCTGCAGAGCTGCCAGCAGAGGTCACTGTGGGGTTAATGGAGCTAAAGAGATGAATGTATGGGCTTGGTATATGACGCTGGCCATTGTGATGTTGATTATGATTGGGCACCTATTGAAGTTGGAGGTTTACCCTTCTTCTATTTATCCCTTCATCTCTGAAATGGAACCCCTTTAATGCTGCTGATTTTGTTTGGGCTCTCAGCCTTGTGGCCATTTATCAAACTTACGCCAGAGTACAATAGCTCTTCTATAGTACATTAATATCACACTTCATATAGCCAATATACAACCCAATGCATTAAAAGTGGCATGCAGGCAGCCATGCGCTCCACGAGTGCCACATATTTCATAATTATGATTTTGACATTATGACTTGACAAGTGGAAAATTGCATATGACTGAATGATGATCGGTAATGCATATAAATGAGATGGCTCGGTCAACCACGAGCGCCTCGGCGTTAGAAGCTTTTAACAGGATGGTACGGATGTTATGGAAATCCCGCCGCTCGCAGCCAGCCATCACGTCGAGAGCGGGTCTTTAAAAGCTGGAACAATATGATGAACCCTCTTCTTTCAGACTCACTAACGTGTGATCATTTTAATATCTGTCGCTGATGATAATGTCACTCATGCATTGCTTAGTCTTCACGCATATTAAGCATTCTCTTTTGTTTCAGAGAGTCATATTTGGTTGGGAAGTCGCAGATTCATCTGGAACGTTAGCACAGCACTGTGCAAAAGTCAGAGTCCCGCCTATGGGTTCGTTTGTCCACACCTCCAAAGTTCAGTCTTAGAAGTTGGTTGCACTTTCTGCTTCTTCTACACATCCTTTCAGCTCCTTTTCACAAGCAGGAGCTTCTTAAACAGCTACACACCCTTCCATTGCATGAAGACACCTCAACGCTATGGGTGTGGAAGGACGTGTAGCTGTTCAAGAGGCACATCACTGAGAAAAGGAGGCAGATGCATCAAATAGAGATGATACTGGTGTTCTCAGAGCAATGGACTGGGGTGGTGTTGAGGTCTGGACTCTGGGGTGATCAGGACTGGGGTGGTGTTGAGGTCTGGACTCTGGGGTGACCAGAACTGGGGTGTTGCTGAGGTCTGGACTCTGGGGTGATCAGGACTGGGGTGGTGTTGAGGTCTGGACTCTGGGGTGATCAGGACTGAAGTGGTGTTGAGGTCTGGACTCTGGGGTGATCAGAACTGGGGAGGTGTTGAGGTCTGGGCTCTGGGGTGATCAGGACTGGGGTGGTATTGAGATCTGGACTCTGGGGTGACCAGGACTGGGGTGGTGTGGTGTTGAGTTCTGGACTCTGGGGTGATCAGGACCGGGGTGGTGTTGAGGTCTGGACTCTGGGGTGATCAGAACTGGGGTGGTGTTAAGGTCTGGACTCTGGGGTGGTGTTGAGGTCTGGACTCCAGGGTGACCAGAACTGGGGTGGTGTTGATGTCTGGACTCTGGGGTGATCAGAACTGGGGAGGTGTTGAGGTCTGGGCTCTGGGATGATCAGGACTGGGGTGGTGTTGAGGTCTGGACTCTGGGGTGATCAGGACTGGGGTGGTGTTGAGGTCTGGGCTCTGGGATGATCAGGACTGGGGTGATGTTGATGTCTGGACTCTAGGGTGACCAGGACTGGGGTGGTGTTGAGATCTGGACTCTGGGGTGACCAGGAATGGGGTGATGTTGAGGTCTGGACTCTGGGGTGATCAAGATCGGTGTGGTGTTGAGGTCTGCACTCTGGGGTGATCAGAACTGGGGTGGTGTTGAGGTCTGCACTCTGGGGTGATCAGAACTGGGGTGGTGTTGAGGTCTGGACTTTGATGTGTCTGCCTCCTTTCTCAGTGAGGAGCTTCTCGAACAGCTACACGTCCTCTCACACCCATAGTGTTGAGATGTCTTCTTGCAGTGGAGGGAGGTTGTAGATGTTTGCAGATCTGAAGATTGATTTTCTCTTCTAGCTCAATGATGAAAACTTGAAGCCATGTTTATCTGACGGGGAGCATATAGATGGCAAACCAGGTGGTTCTGTGGGTGTATGACTTTTCCACAATACCAGTAACACAGCACACAGCTGCTATGTGTCTTAACCAAGTCATTTTTATTTTGAAGATACTGAGGAACGTTGACGAGTGGCCTCACTGTGGATCCTCATAAAGCATTAATTAATTAATTAAAAAAACAAAACCATTATAATGCATTATATCACTTTGTGCTATAAGCTGTAAAACTTTTTTTGTGATTATGAATGTTTATGAATGGTTACAAAGGCATGTATCTAGTATTATAAGGCATTGTAAAGACTTTATTGATCTTTAAGAATGCACTTATAATGAATTATAGATACCTGATCCATAGAAAGTCGACACCTCTAACATTTTCCTAAGGTTTGTACTCGTGTGACTCTCTCTTTCAGAAATCCGTGAGGCGTTTAAGGTGTTCGATCGGGATGGGAACGGCTTTATCTCCAAGCAGGAGCTGGGCATGGCCATGCGTTCTCTGGGCTACATGCCCAATGAAGTAGAGCTGGAGGTCATAATCCAGAGACTGGACATGGATGGTGAGGGGAAACAGTCCATCAGCTTCACATAACCACACACAACCAAACTATAGCTTATAAACTTGCCTTGTAAATATGAAGAAAGGCTTGTAGATACCTGCTCATCTGACGTTTCAATGGCAAACGAGGGTATTGATAGGGAGTTTGTGCCTTTACTGCAGTAATAACCTTAACTCCTCTGGGAAGGCTTTACACTGGATGTCGTAACATTGCTGAGGGTGCAGGAGCTGTAGTCAGGTACTGGCGTTGTATGGTTAGTTCTGCATCACTCCAACTCATCCCAAAGGTAATGGCTGGAGCTCCTTGTTCACTCCAGAGAACATACAGTGGGGCAAAAAAGTATTCAAGCAGCTGCATACAAGGTTACCCTGTCAGGTATCTGCTATCAAGAATTTATGGCCAACTACAGTGGGGCAAAAAAGTATTTGGTCAACCACTGATTGTGCAAGATAATCCTTTATTGATCCCACAGTGGGGAAATTTACAGTGCCACAGCAGCACAGGGGAAAGAACAGAAATGTCAGGAAACATACAAATAATAAATAAGATCTATATATACAAAATATTACAGAAAATATAAATAGCAGAAATAGAAATAGAATTCCTGAGTTTTATTGTACATAGTAGAAATAGAAAAGGAATATTGAGTTTTTATTGCACATAGTCGAATTGGACTATTGTAGAAATAGACTACTGTAGAAATAGACTAGTGTAGACATAGACTAGTGTAGAGATAGACTAGTGTAGAAATAGACCAGTGTAGAAATAGACTAGTGTAGAAATAGACTACTGTAGAAATAGACTACTGTAGAAATAGACTAGTGTAGAAATAGACTAGTGTAGAAATAGACTAGTGTAGAAATAGACTAGTGTAGAATAGACTAGTGTAGGAATAGACTAGTGTAGAAATAGACCAGTGTAGAAATAGACCAGTGTAGAAATAGACTAGTGTAGAAATAGACTACTGTAGAGATAGACTAGAGTAGAAATAGGCTAGTGTAGGAATAGACTACTGTAGAAGTAGACTACTGAGGGGAGTGGATGTTATACAGTCTGACGGCCAGAAGGAAGGATCTGTGGTATCTCTCCTTCACACACCGTGGGTGCAGCAGCCGGGCCACTGAAGGAGCTGCCCAGTGCTTTCACAGAGTGGTATATGGGGTGGGACAGGTTCTCCTACTTAGAAAGATGAGAGAGGTCTGTAATTTTCATCATAACTATCATCATAACTTCATAACTATAAGAGACAAAATGAAAAAAAAAAAACAAAACAGGAAATCACAGTGAAGGATTGTTAAAGACATAAATTTGTAAATTATGGTGGGAGATAAGTATGTGCTCAATAACAAAAGTTCAACTCAGTACTTTGTAACGTAACCTTTGTTGGCCATGACAGAGGTCAAACATTCCCTGTAAGTCTTCACCAGGTGTGCACACACTGTAGCTGGTATTCCGGCCCATTTCTCCATGCAGATCTCCTCTAGAGCGGTGATGTTTCGGGGCTGTCGCTAGGCAACACGGACCTTCAACTCCCTCCACAAATTTTCTATGGGTTGAGGTCTGGAGACTGGCTAGGCCACTCTAGGACCCTGAAATGCTTTTTACGGAGGCACTCCTTCGTTGCCTGAGTGGTGTGTTTGGGATCATTGTCATGCTGGAAGATCCAGCCACGTTCCATCTTCAATGCCCTCACTGATGGAAGGATCTCACGATACATGGCCCCGTTCATTCTTCCCTTAACACGGATCAGTCGTCCTGTCTCCTTTGCAGAAAAACAGCCCCAAAGCATGATGTCTCCACCACCATGCTTCACAGTAGGTATGGTGTTCTTGGGATGCAGCTCAGCATTCTTCTGCCTCCAAACACGCGTTGAGTTTTTATCTAAAAGTTCGATTTTGGTTTCATCTGACCACATGATATTCTCCCAGTGCTCTTCTGGATCATCCATATGCTCTCTGGACAACTTCAGACGGGCCTGGACATGTACTGGCTTAAGCAGGGGGTCAAGTCTGGCCCTGCAGGATGCGAGTCCCTCTCGTGGTAGTGGTTTACTGATGGTAGCCTTGGTTACTTTGGTCCCAGCTCTCTGCAGGTCAGTCATCAGGTCCCTCCGTGTAGTTCTGGGATTTTTGCTCACCGTTCTCCTGATCATTTTGACCCCACGGGACGAGATCTTGTGTGGGGCCTCCCAGATACTCCCAGATCGAGGAAGTATCAGTGGTCTTGTATGTCTTCCATTTTCTTCCAATTGCTCCCACAGTTGATTTATTCACACCAACCTGCTGGCCTATTGTGGATCCACTCCTCCCAGCCTGGTGCAGGTCTTCAGTTTCCTTCCTGGTGTCTTTCGACAGCTCTTTGGTCTTGGCCATGGTTGAGTTTGGAGTCTGAGTGTTTGAGGCTGTGGACAGGTGTCTCTTATACAGATAATGAAGTCAAACAGGTGCCATTTATAACAGTAAGGAGTGGAGGAAAGAAGAGCTTCTTGAAGAAGACGTTACAGGTCTGTGAGAGTCAGAAATCTTGCTTATGTGTTATTGACCAAATACTTATTTTCCACCATAATTTATTAATAAATTCTTTAAAAATCCTACAATATGATTTCCTGCATTTTTTAAACATTTTTAATTTTGCCCCCATAGTTGAAGAGTACCTATGATGAGAATTACAGACCTCTCTCATCTTTCTAAGTAGGAGAACTTGCACAATCAGTGGTTGACCAAATACCCCACTGTAGTTGGCTCTATACTCTTGATAGCAGATACCTGACAGGGTGACCTTGTATGCAGCTGCTTGCGAGTGTCCTATTCCCTTGCCAGTGATTTTCTCCGGTGTCATTAGTAGAGCTCTATAGATACTTTTGGACAGATGCTGGTGCCAGGTGCTGAACCCTCAGGCTCCGATGACAGCCGCTACAGAGGGCAGGACGTGGGTGCCTGAACCTTGCACACCACCAAAACCTGCAAGTGACAGCAGGAGGAAGATGTCAGCCAGGGCAGGAGGGCAACAACGGACATGAGATGCATAAGGACAGCACTTGAGTCTTGAGCCCTGCTTCCCAGACCCCACCTTGTTCTGCAGCCAGACCACTGTATGATGTCTGATGTTTGACCCTGGTGACTGGGCTGTAGGACTCAGGTGTAACATAGTGGCCTCACTTCAGAACAGTGGGCAGGGTTTATAGCACAGGAGCCATCCCCACAGCACTCCAAGCTCCTAGCCCATTTATGCCCTCTCTCATGCCTGTCATTGGTGCCCGAGGGTCAGACTCCTGGCACAATAGGGTCAGGTAGTTTAACCAAAGGAGATTGACCTGTGCTTTGCACATGTCTTCCATATTTCAAAACCCCCTGTTAAAGCGAGCGTATTAATTAGCTCATAAGTTGAATCAGGTGTGCTACACTCCTCATCAAAAGAACAGATGCACAATAGTTGCACCCAGGAGGATTCAACCAACAGAACTTAAACTCGGTGGGTAGGATTGCCCATGTGACGTAAGCAAGGACAGAACTTATCCCTGTACCTGAATGACCCAACAGCCACAACGACAGATGTTCAGTGAGTCAGTGACCCTTCATGAGTCATCCATGAGCACCACTGGCAGATGGCTGCATGACACAGGACTACATACACCCATCGTTGAAATGACTGCGATGCTGTCGTGGAGTGACTCAGAATGGCAGCGGGTCATCTTCAGTGACGAGGCCCGCTTTTGTCTTGGTGGAGACGACCAACAAATCTGTGTGTGGAGGCACCGTGGTCAGCACCGAGATGAACGCTTTGTCGTCACACGTCCAGAAGGCCTGGTGTCCCTCCACCTCCACCCCTACTGCACCATCTGCAGGAACTGTGTGAGGATGTTCAAGCTGCATGGGATGGATTATCACAGGACACCATTAGGAACCTCTACAGCTCCATACCGAGACGTCTGGCATGTTGCTCTAGCATCATGGTGGCCCAGTGCCATACTGAGAGACAGACTTCTGTATGTGTAGCTCAATAAATATTGATCATATCAGTCTAAATGTATCATCAGTTATTGATCCTAGTCACCTTTATCTTCCTTCCCAATAGCAATTGATGTTGAGCGTAGATGAGGCAAAGTATGAAGATCTGTATGAAGTGAGGTTCCCAGCTAAAGGCATGGGAATCCCTAACCTAGCAAAATCCAAAGAGACAAGCCTTTACACTATCACAAGTCTCCAAATGCTATTTCATCCATTAGGCAAAGAAACAATTCAGCCTGAATCTTAAATGACTCACTCCGCACTATTTCGGTCATGAAACCAAGTCTTCCATTCCCAAATAGGACA
>JAMWET010006749.1:42500-52500 GCA_024036415.1 Prochilodus magdalenae
GAACTAAGAGGTTTACTGAGATCCACCTTGCGAATAGGACACATGAGTTGGAGAAATGATGAACTCTGCTCCTCTACCTTCTTACTTGACTGTCATGGTCCACCCCGGACTCTGGAGATGCATGGAAACCTCAAGGATCCTCCTGCTCCTCAGTGCATGAAGTGATGCATGGATTTACAGTAGTCTAATAGCACCTGTAGAGCTCAGCTGTGCATCCATCCATCGATACACCACATCTGAGGACGATGTGTAACAGTAATGGCCCGTCACGCGTGTAGGACAGCGGAGGAGTCGGAGGTGGCTTTATTAAACACCCGGAGGCGGAGGTGTATTCATACCGTGTATTTTGATCCATCTGCATGATTCTAAGGGCTGTTTAGGATATGCTCATGTCGTATACGTCTGTGTTACACGTCGTTTATCGATTACTGTGGGTTCTTACTTGTTGCACTGAGCAGATTTTAGTAATACTCCACACTGCCAAAGGGGGGCGCCACAGCCCTGAAGTAATGTTTTGAGTGTGAGTGGAAGAAACTGCAACACCGAGGTGTTTTGGGACGTTTGTAGTTCCTTATTTCGTTGGAACTGGTAACTGGGAGTTGAACCCCTGAAATCATTCGTTCAGCATTCTTTGGTGGATTGTTGAGAACATAAGCATGTGGGCTAGTTGCTAATAGACCAAGCCTATTCCATGATCTGAAGGTAGATGACCCTAGGCTTCACATCGGCTTACAAACTTTACCAAGGCCTTATTTGTAATCCACAGACCACATTTATGGGGATGTTATGTATATTAGAGATTTATCCAACATGGGGCATGCTAGTGAAGCCAACACTCCTGAGGGGCATGCCCAGATGTGCCCCCAACCTTGATAAACTTACATTGATTTAGGTTAATTTTCTGTACGATACATGACGGAATCAAAGTCTGCTGTTCTCGTCATAATTATAAAAATTTTTTATTTTGGTTTGGCAATTAAAGTGGAATAGCAAATATTTGACCACCTGAATCCAAAAAATGCTCAAATCTAAAGTGGATGACATTATTTGTGTAAGTCACATCGTTGTTTATTACTTACTTAATTTTATTTATAACCTAACTCGAATGTAAATACAGTAAATAAATGAATAAATAAACAAATATATAAATAAATAAATACCCAATCTGGTAAGCTAACATAGCTTGCTAATACTTATGAAAATATCAGCTAGCTAGCATGGTAAGCGATTCTTGAGTAATATTCTAACCAAGTTAAAACCTTTTCTATTGGTCCATACATGATGACATCTTAATAACATCCTTAACTGGACTTTGACAATTGGGAAAAAAGCTAGCCTAATCTGTGAAGCTATTAAAGCTAACTTATTTCCACAATAATAGTTTTAAAAAAGGTTAACAAGCTTATGCCACATACCATTTGAACTGGGAAGTCACAATTTATGAGATCCAGTAGGAAGTTCCAAATTAAATGCCCCCACAAGTTAGATATCCTACTCAGAAACATGAAAGCCTCACCAACCTTGACCTCAAAATCCAAGATGGCCGCTCCATGCATCAAAGCTATAGTTTTCAGGCAATATTCGAAGTAACTATTGGTCCATACATCATGAAATGTTTACACACCCTCATTTTCTCAATCAAAATTTGGCAGGCTAGCATAGCTAGCTCATGTTTGCACTGAAATGAATGGCTAGCTACCTTAGTAATTCTTAAGTAATATAGTTATTTTGGACCATTACTATTGGTCTTTTCACACAGTGCCATTAATAACCCAGCTAGGAAACCCAGCATATCACCAGCAAAACCAGTATATCGTCATCACCAAAAAAACCTTAGCGATTTTTGCATAATCTGTGCCCGGAAGCTGTGATTTTTGTGATGGTGTTGGGATTTCATTATGAATAGACCTATAGAAATTCTTCAGAAGAGAGGTATAGTATATGTATACTTAAATTTAAAATACAGACACTTAGAAGACACTTGTTTTGGGAAGCTGGTTTGGAATGCAGGTCAACTTGTCAATGAAAACAATTAGCCTATGCTGACCAGTACCAAAGCCAGCATATATTATGTTTTGGAAACTTGTATGCTGGGCAACCTGCATGTCCATGCATGTAGTTCTATTCCAAATCATTTTGGACCATTACATATTGGTCTGTTCATCATGAAATGCTCAACTCTACCTGCTTACCTGGGCTTCATCAAATAACTCTCTGGTACGCTACCATAGTTACCTAATACAACTTTTAAAGCAGTTAACTACAGAAATACATAAACACATTGCTTTAAATTGGGGTTTATTGAAGGAAACGTCTGAACATTTCAAAATAAAAGCACGGCAGCCAATTGGCTTGATGTTACCTTGTGTAGAACCATGTGACCAGTAGATAAGATTCAGTTACAGTATTTATATCTGTGGGGCAAATGGGGTCAAAGTAAGGAAAAGGAATGTGATGGTAAAGAGGAAAGATGGGGTTAAACTCAGGACTACTAGATGTACAGCAATACTTGATCAAAATTGACTAACTGTGTTTTATGTACCGCTGTTAAGGATTGTAGATCTTTACCACAACAACAACAACAACAACAACAACAGCATCAACCCTCTTTCTCTCAAATACAAACAGCCGCTGTTGGAAACAAAACCTCATTTCTTTAAATCTAAGTCGATGAAACCAGACCCCATTCCCTCCAAGTCACTTTGGGCCATTCCTATTGGTCCATTCATCATAAAAAGTTCACACAACATAAATGACAACAGGCCTTTCTTTTCAAATGATGTCAGGAAGTGAAAACGGAGATATGAGGTTTTTCTTTTCGACAGTAGTGAAATACAAATCGAAGCAAGAAATCAAGGGGTCAACTTTAAGTTCCCAGTTTCAGTGAACCTTGTCTGCTTCAGGAGACACTCTGTTAATTACGTGAATATCAGCAGCATTGGATTTTACATCTGGAACACACTATGCATTTTAGGGTTTGATTGAAATGGTCAGTGCTATCAGTCCGTCCAAATGTACAGTAACTGTTTTTTCATAGCTACCCATACTTACCTTTGCACTGTTTCTGTGTTTCCACAGTGAGGTATGGTGTCAGAGATGGTGTGTGTGGAGAAGAGTAAAAGAGCTGAATGGATCTTAGACATGTGGCAACACTCTACTGTGATTTCAGGAAATGACTTTGTTACCTTGCCCATATGAAATTTAGTGTATTGCAATATCTATCTATCTATCTATAGATAAGCTCACCGGACAAAAATGATTCACCTTGTGGGTTTAAGGTGGTAGTAAATTTAGGCTCCTGCAGATGGCGCTGCACAAGAATGCTGATACATACCTGCAAGTGTGAGTGACAGGATCCATAGATTGAGAAGAGGTGCTACAGTGCGGTAAATGTCTTGTTCCATCTGTGTAAAACGGCTCCAGAGCAGATGTTAATGATTGGCTAAAAGGAGTGACTGCATGTGGGCATGGCCAAAGACCATAGTGTGAAGGAAGTAGCTGAATCTGCAGGTGTATGGAAGTGTACTGTCTACCAGCAGTGGCTAAAATCCCAGTCTACAGGAAACTCTTATCGGAATGGTGCCAGGGCAGGCATCCACCAAATCTGGCCCAACTGCGCAATTCCTGCGGGATGTAGGAGTGGCTCAACATTTAATGTGGCCTATGTCCAGTCCATACCAAATCTGCACAGCTGTTATTTGTGCTCATGGAGGTTTGCACACTATACAGGTGACTCATTTGGAGTCCAGTGATCTTAGGTTATTCATTTCTAAGAGTTTCTTAAATGAATGATATTCAACAGAAATTATGGAATGTGCACAAAAAATTATCACTGTTATAAGAATAATATATGTTATTTAAAATAATATATTCTGACAGTATATTCCAATATATATAATTTTCATATGGGCAAACACTTGTTAAACCAAAGTCACCCAGTTTTTCATGATATGCTTTGGAAATCTGAGGATTATATTCATGCTATATGTCTTTTGGAAACTAAGCACTGTAATAATTACACTTTATTTCCTGTATATATGAACCATATCTAATTGTGCATCCAGGGTAGTGTTCTGCTGTGAGATGTAACAGCTGGTTCTGGGATAGTGTGACCCATTGACAGTATATAGAGCGAGTGTAAACTCAGCGTAATCACAAAGTATGTCCCAAACGTCGTGGTGTTTCAAACTAACCCCTGCTGGTGTTTGAATATGTAACAGCCGTAGCCCTGTTCACCTTGTTTTGCATGAGATAAGTGTCGGGGGGGAAATAAGAGGTAAAGGCCTGCCTGCGGCATGAGCAGAGTTAGCCGGTAGCTACAGGCAGCTAGACGCTCATTCTACTCACTGTGGTGCAGTTATACTCATGAATCCGGACGTCCTGGGTTAACTGTAATATGCAATAGGTAGGCGTGGCTTTTTCCAAGGGCATGATCACTGATTTTAAATAGTGCCCAGCAAGGCAGGCTACACTGTAACTTTCAGTGAAGTGAATTAGTTCAAGTGTTAAATGCTTTGGGGCAAATGCCAGTTCTCCAGAGAGACAATAGAACCAGTTTTGGGTGAGCTTGGCCTATTCATCCTATATACAAATCCTGAAACATGACCTAATGGTGCATTGAATGCCCCCCAAGTTGAGCGTGGGCTAGCTGAGTGCTAATTGGAACTAAGGCTATGTTCAGACTGCAGGTGAAAGTGGCTACCCTGTTCTGATTTTGTTCATTGGTTTTTACAGCTCCATACGGTCAAATGGTAAAATTAGCCCTCCCAAATTTTGGTAGGGGTGTGTATACATTTGAACATTTTTATAGTATATACTGTATAGTATAGTACAGTATAGTCATTTAAACATAGTTGTTATGTAATAGTAGCAACCTATGCTTGAATTGCGTTAACCAACCACTAACCAAAATCATCAGTGATATCATCTAAGCAGCTAAAGCAGCTAACATTAAAAATGAAAATTAGAAAATAAAAATATTATTAGGAATTTATCAACATGGCAATTTAGTAAGTGGGAGTGGCATATATTATATGCACACTGATATAAACAAACTCTGCGATTATTATTTCAATCTACCGGTACACTATAAAAAGTGTTTTAATTCATAAAAAAAAAATCAATTTAATTCATTCTAAAAAAAAAAAACAGGACTATAAACAAATGATTCTTGCAATCAAAGTGATTTTCCGAGTTTCTAAAATTCAATATCATATTATTTAGCTTTCACTTTTTACACTTGGGCTTACATTCATATTGGACCCTCTCAGGAGCGCCCCCTTGTGTCGGCTCAACACACATTAATTTAGCACTATGGAATTTGGTGGGCAGAGTCATCAACTGTCAACCTCAAGCACAGACGAGTACAGGCTTTTGGTTTTCAATGCTCCTCAAGCTGCCAATATATTGGCTCCGTACCTATCTCCATGAATTTATGATTGTACACACTACATCAATGAGTGCTGGTGGGCTGGCTCTCGTTTTGACAAATTATGCAGGCAAATTTGCATTTTTTCACATTGTGTCATATTATATGTACAATGTCATATTGTACAGTGTCATCTTGCCCCATCAACTGCAAAAGAATTGGAAAAATATTCCAAAACATTGAAAAATCTGGATTTCTAATGCTAATTTTAGGTACAAACTGAGTTGACTTGAATGGTCCTTGAAAGATTAAAATGTATAAGGTCCATGTTTTGTCAATTATGTTTACTTTAATTTAGCATCAAACAGCTAAACAATAAAAACCGTTTATGTCTGAGATTATAATATAAAGTCATGTTACTCACTTTTTCAAGAATTTTTAGTCATGTATTAAACTTTTTTAGGATTATAGAAATGTAAGTGATTTACTACACCACCCCCAACACACACACCACGCCCAGCCCGCAGGCCCAAAATGCCATTAAAAATTTCTTTCTCCATTATAAAGAGATTGGGGTTTGGATTGGATCCGCAGTGATGCCACAGCTGTCTAAAACTAGCTAGAAGTAAATGACCCAGCGGTGATGGCATCATCATGAAATTGCTTTTAGCTTCTTAGAATTAAAAAAAAAATAGTTTTACACAAAAAAGCATGTTTAGCTTTTTTCACATTGTAAGTTTCATGATGAATAGACCAAAAGAAACCGTGCACAGTGTCATAGGGTAAAAAATAAAAGGCTGGCTCCATTGACTTTTTTTCCTTCTCTTGCAAAATGATGAAAAAATCATTTTGGAGATACAGGGTTATGTTCTGATAGCAGTGATATGTATATTGTTTACCTAACGAATTTAACTAAAGAAGTGTGAAATGTAACATTAGGAGAACTTTTACCTAAACCAAGAAGCTTTAGGTGAGTTACTGACCTCAGATTTAAGTTGCCATATAATTTTAAGTAGCGCTGACTTTCATTTTCAGTTTTAAATATGCTTTAAATTTCAGTAGCGCATATAAAGGCGGCCCAAATTGGGAACTGAAGTCCTCAGATTCCTGGAGTCTGTGTAGCTTTACACTGTCAGATGAAGAAAACGAGATCAGGTCCACTTTTACCTGAAGTGTGAGCAAAGCCTAATAGCATTAAATTGCCTTTACTTGTACAGCATTGGGAAAGTAAAAATCAACTTGCCAATATCTGTTGTAGCATGCTAGCATTGCTGATTCTTAATGCTGATTGGCTGGATAGAGGAGTAGTTCCCTTTGCTGAGTGATATTATTATATTGTGGCTGAAGGTTATGAAATAGAGACGTACGGTATCCATAATGATATTGAAACCTTATATTAAGTACTGGCCAAAAATGATATGCTTTTTTAAAAAAACTACTCATTTTTAAAATGAACGTTTTTCAGTTGAAGTACTTCACTTCACTAAAAGTAGGCTCTCATGCTCACGTATTGAGCTGAATGAATTCTTTATCCAGTGTTTTGGCTGATTTTGGCAAAATACTGATATCATCTTCATTAGAAATTTGAGCTGAGAAGAACACTGTAAAAAGTGCAACCCAAAAAATTACTTTACTAGTTTTATTTTTAAAAAAGGACTTTGACTGAAAGAATGGCTCATTAAAAGTTTTCTTAGTAACAATAATGAACCCAATTCATTTGCTTATAACAAATTTACACTGATTTTTTTTTTAGGTCGAACCAATGGAACACCTTTTACAGTAAATCATGAAAGCACACTGTAAAAAGTGCAACTTAATAAAATTACTTCATGTTGTTGCATGCAGTTGAACTAGTCTTTGAAAATACCCTGAAGTACTTTTTAGCTTGAGTAGAAATATAGTTTATATACTTGTAGCCACACCAAGTAATTTTTTTAATTTATAGTACAATGTTGAAACACTTTATGCTAATCCGTGTTTAGAAAGTGTACATGTTTGTTGGTAAACAAACAGATAAACCATGTAACAATTAGAATTTACACTACCAGTACACTATAAAAAGTGTTTCATTGGCCCATTCTAAAAAAAAAAATGTCTCAAGCTAATGAATTATGTTTATTCAACCAATTCAATTAAAAAAAAAAAAAACAGGACTATAAACAAATGATTCTTTCAATCAAAGTGATTTTCCGAGTTCATGAAATTCAATTTCATATTTTTTTCGGTTGCACTTCTTACACTTGGGCTTCCAGTCATATTGAACCCTCCCAAGAGCGCCCCCTTGTGTCTGCACAACCCAGAAGAAATGACAATGGCGGAGTTCTTCTTAGCATAAGTTCTCTGGTGGCAGTACAGAGTTGCAGAGCACTTCTGAGCGATGAAACATGAATGACCACCGGGCCTAAAATTGCTTCTAATACTGAACATTTTCAATAAATGAAACTGTTTCCTGAACGTCACCACGTTGTAAGGCGGCGTAACCTTGAATGTTCTCGTGTTAGTCCGAGCAGTGTTTGTATGTTGATGTGGTTCTATTAAAGGACTTGATGTTCAGAGAAGTATCGTATGTACTTCCCCCGAGAAATAGGAGGGCCTTTTTTCCCACTTGGGGTGAAAAATAGAATCTGCTTTGCTTGAACGCACCCATGGATTTCTCCGAGGGAGTTTCACGGTTTAGCATGTCCCATTGGAACGTCGTTTCCATATGCACTGAAGCAATACATCAAAGATACATTTCCCGGGACGAGGAGTGCATGTGTGGGGAAGTTCTGTGAGCTTTTGGAGATTTCAAGGTGCACAAAGGATTCCAATCTCTTCTCATTGGCGATAAAGACAGATAGTTTTGTTTGTTTGTTTGTTTATTTGTTTATTTCTTTATATAGCACTTTAAAAAACTATTGTACACAGATTTTATGATTTCACATTGTCACTGGGTCATTATCTATTGTAGATATATATATTAAATGGGCTTTTGTATTATATAAATGTTTATGTTTGTAGGCAATATATGTCCATAATGATTATTTTTGTTCAATAGATGGCAATATATAACACAGGCCTAAGACGAGGGTCGTATGTGTGTAGTTATGTGGTAGGCTAAATGTTTGTCTATGGTTCCAAATGTTTGAACACTTGAGACTGAAAGGCGTGTTGAATGTTCGGCGGTTTTCATTTGCCTTATTCAGATTTCCTTTCTTTACTCTGGTTTACACTGATGACATTTTTATGAGACTGAATCAGACTTTTGTTTACCTTTATTTGGGATGATCTATTTTTCGAATAGTTTTGATCAACGTGCCATAAATATATCTATCAATGCACCTTGACATGCTCTGTTTCTGAGCTTGGGTAAATATAATGTGACACATCCATTCGGGTCCACCCTGTGACGTTTGTTTACCGAGTGTCTTTCTGTAAATCCTGTAAAATCTAAAAAATAAAAAGAAGGCCAGGCTAGCCCGGCCCGACGCAGTGTTATACAACTTTATTATGATATTAAATATTAAATAATTAAGCATTAAATAACAGATTCATATTCACTGGTAGTAGAAGTACAAAGTAAGTGCATGCAATAATGAAGCCATGGAGTGAAAGTACAAGGAAGGAGTTTCAAATAAATAGGCCAGTTGGTAGAAGTACAAGGTCCGGGTTTCTAATAAAGTGGCCAGTGAGTGGAAGTACAAGGTCCGGGTTTCTAATAAAGTGGCCAGTGAGTGGAAGTACAAGGTCCGGGTTTCTAATAAAGTGGCCGGTGAGTGGAAGTACAAGGTCCGGGTTTCTAATAAAGTGGCCAGTGAGTGGAAGTACAAGGTCCGGGTTTCTAATAAAGTGGCCAGTGAGTGGAAGTAGAAGGTAGGGGTTTCTGGTAAAGTGGCCAGCGAGTAGCAGTACAGGGCAGGGGTTTCAAATAAACTTGCCAGTGAGTGGAAGTACAAGGTGGGTGTTTCTAATAAAGTGGCCAGTGAGTGGAAGTACAAGGTGGGTGTTTCTAATAAAGTGGCCAGTGAGTGGAAGTACAAGGTCCGGGTTTCTAATAAAGTGGCCAGTGAGTGGAAGTACAAGGTGGGTGTTTCTAATAAAGTGGCCAGTGAGTGGAAGTACAATGTAGGGGTTTCTAATAAAGTGGCCAGTGAGTGGAAGTACAAGGTAGGTGTTTCTAGGAAAGTGGCCAGTTAATGGAAGTACCAAGCAGGGGTTTCCAATAAAATGGCAAGAGAGTGGAAGTACAAGGCAGGGGTTTCCAAAAAATTGTCCAGCGAGTAGCAGTACAGGGCAGGGGTTTCCAATAAAATGGCCAGTTAGTGGAAGTACAAGGCAGGGGTTTCCAATAAAATGGCCAGCGAGTAGCAGTACAGGGCAGGGGTTTCCAATAAAATGACCAATGAGTGGAAGTACAAGGTGGGTGTTTCTAATAAAGTGGCCAGTTAGTGGAAGTACAAGGCAGGGGTTCCCAATAAAGTGGCCAGTGAGTGGAAATGCAAGATTGGTGTTTCTATTAAAATTTCCAGTGAGTGGAAGACCAAGGTAGGGTTTTCCAATAAAGTGGCCAGTAAGTAATAGTACAGGTAAGATGTTTTTCATAAAGCATCCTGCATGTAGAAGTACAATGCAAGGGTTTCGAATAAAATGGCC
>JAMWET010006749.1:57500-96482 GCA_024036415.1 Prochilodus magdalenae
CAAAACAAACAGAAGCACATGGAACAGAGTCCACCAAATCTGGCCCAACTGACCAATTTTGTGATGAGTGTCTGAACATTGACGTAGCCTACATCCAGAAACTCCAACCCATGCCCAATCCAGTCCCACCTGTTGTGGGTGTTGGTGGAGGTGGGTAAGTGCTTATTCATGAGCAAATACTGTTGTAGCTACTGTGGTCTTTGTTTTAGGGTTGGGTTGTTGCAACCCAGAAGCCGATTTTGCCAACATTTGGTCTATGGGGATTCCGGAATAGCAATGACGCATAGGCGTACAGGAAAGTGCATTGTGTAATAAGCTGGTGAGGCACTGTGCATGGTAAATCATGCATACCGAGACACGGCGGGTTCACATCAAAGACATCTCCTGAGAGACGAGCCGTAATGACGTCTGTGAATAAGCTCTTATTGCATTGCGTTGGAAACGGCACGGTGTTAAAGCACATTGTTTGTTCAAGCAAGTCATTTTATTTCAAATCCAATCACAGGCAAATCGTGAATTAGGTTAGAACCGCTCTGCTGACTTGTCAATAATATCTCTTCCCTGTACCTGCCGTGCATTTATATTTCATTAGAGGCAGACCGAGAGCGTGCACAGCAATAACAGAAGAAGAAAAGATCCGGGCAAACGAGATACACTCATCATCAGAAGAAGAGCTGCACCTAGAAGGAGGTGTGGGAGTGCAGTGGTGTTGGGAAGGAAGATAAAGGTGACCAGGATCAATAACTGCTGATAAATTTAGACTGATATGATCAATATTTATTGAGCTACACATACAGAAGTCTGTCTCTCAGTATGGCGGTGGGCCGCCGTGTTTGCTAACCCAACATGCCAGACGTCTCGGTATGGAGCTGTAGAGGTTCCTAATGGTGTCCTGTGATAATCCATCCCATGCAGTTTGAATATCCTCACACAGTTCCTGCAGATGGTGTGGTAGGGGTGGAGGTGTGGACCTGTGACACGTAAGAACCAACCATTCATCTTGGCGCTGACCATGGGGCCTCCACACATGGATTCGTTGGTCGTCTCCACCAAGACAAAAGAGGTACTCTTCACTGAAGATGACCCGCTGCCATTCTGGGTGACGCCATGACAGTCTGGCACGACACCATTGCGGTCTTTGGTGACGCTGGCAGTCGGTGTTTGGGTGCATGTGGTCCTGCGTGGTAGAGCCGTCTGCCAATGGTGCTGGCACTAACATGATGGCTAATGGAGGGCTTCACTGCTCGCTTAATGTCAGCTGTCATGTCTGTTGGGTCATAGCGTGGTCTATCAACCAAACTATCCAGCGTCCTGTAGGCGACGTCATGTGGGCAGCGTCCTGGTGGCAGCATCCTGTGGGCAGCGTCCTGTGGGCAACGTCCTGTGGGTAGCGTCCTGTGGGCAGCGTCCTGTGGGTAGCGTCCTGTGGGCAGCGTCCTGGTGGCAGCATCCTGTGGGCAGCATCATGTGGGCAGCATCCTGTGGGCAACGTCCTGTGGGTAGCGTCCTGTGGGCAGCGTCCTGTGGGTAGCGTCCTGTGGGTAGCGTCATGTGCCCACTACTGAAGGACTAGAGGAGGACCAGCACTGCACTGTGCAGCAGCAGATGAGCTATCGTCTCTGACTGTATATCTACAAGGTGGTCCAGCAAGGTAGGAGTGTCTAATAGAGTGGACAGTGAGTGGACACAGTGTCCAAACACTCCAGCAGCACTGCTGTGTCTGATCCACTCACACCAGCACCACACACACCAACACACCACCAGCACCACGTCAGTGTCACTGCAGTGCTGAGAATGATCCACCACCCCCATAATCCCTGCTCTGTGGTGGTCCTATGGGGGTCCTGACCAGCGGGTACTATGTTTATGACTCCGGTTCATGTGGTAAAGTGGGTGATACTGTTTCACACATAGGGACTGTGCGTAAGATGTTTCCTCTTTCCAGGCTATCCTTTTCCCAGTTTGGTGGTCATGCAGTGTGGCGGTTTGAAGATAAACGGTCCGCAATGCTGTCCAATGCTCAAACAATGCCGCGCTCCTTCCACAACACAAGTTCGTAATTACACTCACGGAGTGGAGGACACGCTGACATTGTCCTAGACAAAGCAGCAATCAGGGCTCACAGCAGACGGAGATAGGAACGGGAATGACTGAGGATCTGTTCTTCAAGTTCATCTGATTTCAATGTAGATAACAGATGTGGCAGAAACGCCAAGGTTAGATTAATACCTGATGATGAATTGAGTAGCGACACTCCCTCTCTCTCTCTCTTTCTCTCTGTCTCTCTCTCTCCCTCTCTCTCTCCCTCTCTTTCTCTCTCTCTCTCTCTCTCCCTCTCTTTCTCTCTCTCTCCATCTCTCTTTCTCCTCTCGCCCTCTCTCTCACTCACTCTCTCTCTCTCTCTCTCTCTCTCTCTCTCTCTCTCTCTCTCTTTCCTCTCCCTCTCTCTCTCTCTCTCTCTCTCTCTCTCTCTCTCTCTCTCTCTCTCTCTCTCTCTCTCTCTCTCTCTCTCTCTCTCTCTCTCTCTCTCTCTCTCTCTCTCTCTCTTTTTCTCTCTCTCTCTCGCTCACTTATCCTCTCTCTCTCCTTCTCTCTATCTCTCTTACTCACTCTTCCTCTCTCTCTCCTTCTCTCTCACTCATTGTCCCGCTCTCTCTCTCTCTCTCTCTCTCTCTCTCTCTCTCTCTCTCTCTCTCTCTCTCTCTCTCACTTATTCTCCCTCTCTTACTCTCTTTCTCATTCTTTCTTCCTTCCCCTCTTTCATTCTTTCTCCTTCCCTATCTCTCTCTCATTCTCCCTCTCTTACTCTCTCTCACTCATTCTCCCTCTTATTCTCCCTCTCTCTCAATCTTTCTCCTTTATATCTCTCTCACTCATTCTCCCACTCTCTCTCTCACTCATTCTCCTTCTCCCTCTCATTCTTTCTCCGTCTCTATCTCTCTCACCCATTCTCCCCCTCTCTCTTTCTCTCTCTCATGCTCCCTTTGTCTTATTTCTCTCTCATTTTCAATCTCTCTCTCACTCATTCTCCCTCTCTTTCTCATTCTCTATTACTCATTCTCCCTCTCTCTCTATCTCTATTTTTCTCTCTGTGTCTTTCTCCCTCCCTGCCCCTTCATTCTCCTATTTTATTCTGTTTCCACCTTTCTCTATTTGTTTCACTTTCTCTCTCTGTATTAGGTTCTTTTTTCTCTATCCTGTCTCCTCTATTTTACTTTCTACTTCTCTTTTTCCTTCTCCCCCTCTCTTTCTATCTCTCTCTATCTCTCCCTCTGTTTATTAGATGTATTTGTGAGAGAACTTTATCATGTTGAGCAGCGTTGTGTATGTGCGAGTGAGAGAGAGGAAGAGGGAGAGAGAGAGGGAGAGAGAGAGAGAGAGAAAGAGAGAGAGATAATGTGATGTAAGAGTGTAAGCACACACCTGCGCGCTTGTGCCTTCCATCATCTCAGCACGTCCCTGAGAGCCTGAGAGCCCCTAGAGCTGCGACCAGCCTCATTTCTCACTCTTCAAATTACATTTTCACTATCTGCTCTCCTCCAAAACCTCCGCTTACCACACACACGCGTGCACACACACACCTAAACACCATCTGTACCACCCACCATACACTCCCATACCTGTACACAATACCCAGCTTCATCTAAAGCTAATACCTCTCAATCATCAATCACAGCACACTGCACTGCATACCAAACAAGCCCTTCTCCACTCTCCACGCCTGGTGCATTGCAGGGATGACCATCCATGCCCTTCCCACAATGCATTTGGAGCGACTGCAGTGACAAGCTTTAAAGAACAGATGCAGAAAATCCCATTTGGAACATTCGGTGTTTCAAAAGCTTGACCCCTCCTGGTGACACATCCTCTAAACAGAATGCTGTATATCTTTCTATCTTTCTATCTTTCTATCGTTCTATCTATCTATCTATCTATCTATCTATCTATCTATCTATCTATCTATCTATCTATCTGTCTGTCTGTCTGTCTGTCTGTCTGTCTGTCTGTCTGTCTGTCTATCTATCTATCTATCTATCTATCTACACTCATCATCAAAAGAACAGCTGCACCCAGAAGGAGGTGTGGGATTGCAGTGCTGTTGGGAAGGAAGATAAAGGTGACCAGGATCAATAACTGATGATACATTTAGACTGATATGATCAATATTTATTGAGCTACACATACAGAAGTAGTGTCTTATGCTGCATCCAAAACCGCCTAGTACCGTACTACTAGAAGGTGTAGTGTGTCCGAATCCGCAGTAGTCATAAAGCAGTAGGCGAAAGTTCCCCGAATGATGTAGTGAGATTTTCAACTATGCGAGCACAACACACTGTGCTATCCCATGATTCCACTGGAGCTGTGGAGGCATTCCAAGTTGAGGAAGAAAAAAAATGTCGGAAAGCGGGATGTCGGCTCTGCAACACCAAGTCACATTATGAACCGCTTTACGGTGAATATAAAGCCGATTGTACATGTTTATATGAATGAATGGCATAACTTCTACAGTGGTGGCGTGACGTCCTATGCCAAATGACGTTTCCAAGATGGCGGACGTAGTACGCCCGAGGTTGTGTGGTTAATACGTACCCACGTACTGAAAGAGCCTACTGCTACACTGGTTGAGCAGTGCGCACTGGGTTCAGTCTAGTACGTACTGACTAAGTAGGCGATTTCGAACCCAGCTGCTCAGTATGGGGTATGTAGAGGGTATGTAGAGGTTCCTAACGGTGTCCTGTGATAATCCATCCCATTCAGGTTAAACATTCTCAAACAGCTCCAGCAGATGGTGCGGTAGGGATGTAGGTGGAGTGACACCAGGCCTTCTGGATGTGTAACGTGTGACAACAAACCGTTCCTCTTGGTGCTGACCACGGTGCCTCCACATACAGATTCGATGGTCGCCTCCACCAAGACAAAAGCGGGACGGGTCAACAGTGGGACCCATTCTTCTTCCTCTTCTGTTTATTATTATTATTATTGTTTTTGTTATTATTATTAATATTGCATCCACATCAGCACACAGTGGTACATTATTGCTCTGAAGGAGTTTCATCAATTTTCCAATTGACTTCCAGACTACACAGTTAAACGAACTCATTGGGAGTGGTTTAATGTGAAGCTCAATTTCAATTTTTCTCCTTTTCATCAACACCTAATAAGTGTCTCTAAACGCTAAATCATAGACGGTTAGAAGACTACATGTTCACAGATATGCTCTCTGGTACTCAATATATTGGTTTTCAATATTTGTGTGGTGAATTTATGGCCTCAATACGTAATTCTGTAAATTGTATGATGGAGAGGTACATGAAATACACTCATCATCATAGGAATAAATAGCTGCACCCAGAAGGAATCAACCGACAGGAATGAAATTTGGTGGGTAGGTGTGTCATCGTGAGACATGCCAATGATTCAAGTTTCATGGTCAGATGAGCATGTGACGTGAGACAGGATGAGCCTTTTTACTGTGCCTGATGCTCTTATCCAGAGCGACTTACAAGGTTAATCATATTACAGGTGGGCCAATGTAATATTAGGAGTCTTGCCCAAGGGCTCTTATTGGTGTAGCACAGCATAGTCACCCAGACAGGGTTTCGAACGCCAGTCTCCCATATGTGGTGGTGGCTCCCTGGGAGGTAATGGTGTTATTCACTGAGCTACACCAACAGTCACAATTGTGGACATTCAGTGAGTGGTGATGTCCTCCTTTGAGTCATCCTATTAGTGCAACACCATTGGCAGACGACTGCATGACGGAAGACTACACCCAGACCGTTACGACCACTGCCCTTAACACTACGTCAACGTTACCAAGGACTGCAATGGTGCTGTGCCAGACTGTTATGGAGTGACTCAGAATAGCAGTGGGTCATCTTTAGTGACTTGGTGGAGACGATCTACAAATCCGTGAGCATAGGCACTGTGGTCAGCGCCACCACTGTAAACAAATCCCTCATTAAGCCCCTTTCACCAATACAGTTATGCAGACATTACAGGAAATCCAGTGGACACATATTAACAGGTATGATGGGTGTGTCTACGATGATTCCAGCTTCATTCATCCTCTCTCTCTCACTCTCTTTCCTCCTGTTGCAGGGGTAACCAGATATGTCTCGGCCCATCTGCACCAATAATGATCCAGGAATCAGACTCTGGACTTTATTAATCATTCACATGGGGTCGTTTCCATCTTAACCATAACTCAATTAGTTTTCAAGAGCCTTCTGCTAGGCTGGCCAGAGGGGATCTATAATTGACTGCGCTGACTACAGTGGCAGCAAAAACAGCTCAAGTCCCTAAAGACGGTCAGGGTTTATTTGGGTGATTTATCGGGAAGTCACAGCGTGCAGTAAGCAACGATCATGGGTCTTTAAGCGCCCCCGAACGCTCTTTGGATGCTGAGGTTGCAAAACAAATGATAATTAGCTTTTCTTGGATGCAGCGAAGCAGGGAGAAATACTTATGTGAGTGAACGGAAAAGGGTTTCATGCCAGTACGTTCAGTAAAGAATTGCAGTTGGGTCACAATGAGTGAAAAATCAAATGTTATTTAGTGTAACAACTGTTTTACGAATCCTTCTTGCACTTGCACTCAGTGGCCATTTTATTAGAAACACCAGCCTCACTGTGTAAGTGTAATTTCATAGACTCCAGCCCATCTGTTACTGCAGGGTTTGCCAGCCACCGTCTGCCCTATTCATCATCGGCCTTTTTCTGACCACAGGGCCGCTGGGATATTCTTTGGGTGGTGGACCATTCGCTGAACAACAGTGACACTGACCTGGTAGTGTAGTGTTGGTACAAGTGTACACAGTGGGCAAGAATGGACTGCTAAGCAGGCCAATGGTACCAGGGATCCCAGGCCACATGGCCCAATGTAGCTTAACGAAGTTGGGTTGGGAGTCAAGAGTCAAATCAAATCAAAGGGTGCCAATCAAGATTTGAGTTTCTTTGGTATGAGTCCAAATCTTGTCTCAAGTTTCTCAAGTCAAGTCAAGTCTTGGGTTTGTTTGGCATGAGTCCTAATCCTGTTGTGGGTCACCGGGATGGGAGTCTTAGTCAAAGCTCATATCTCTGAAGTGCAAGTCCAAGTAAGTCCAAATGGAGACTTGAGTTTCTTGAGAATTAGTCCAAATCCAGGCTTGCATCTGTGGGTTGGGAATCCGAGTCAAGGCCTTAGTTTCTGTTGTGGGAGTCTGAGATAAATGTTTCGATCTTGGGAATGTGGTTTTGAATCAAATCTCAAGGCTGTGTAGTGAGATTCCAATTCAAGCCTTGAATTTCTTTGTCCAAATCGAGTCTTGTGTCTCTGAGGTATGACTCCAAGTCTAGGCTTAATTTTTTTGGTGTAAATTCAAATCCATATCGCTTCTCTGGATTGGGAATCCAAGTCAGGACTTGAGTTTTATTGGTGTGAGTCCAAATCCAGTCGTGCAAATCAAGTCTTAAGTTTGTGCTGCATGAGACTGATAGGTGTCTTAGCCCAATGTAGCTTAAAGATACAAGGGTGCAAATCTGAGTCTGAATATGAGTCCAAGGCGGAGTCCCTGAGCTGTGAATCTAAGTCAAGCTTTGAGTTTCGTTGGTGTAGGACCAAACCTAGTCCTGTGTATTTGAGTGCAAGTCAAGGCTTGCGCTCCGGTTGTGAGAGTCTAGGGTGTGTGTCCAGTTTGAGACATGAGCTTCTCTAAATGTTTGAGGCCAAATCTAGTTTTGAGTCTCTAAGGTAGAAGTTGCAGTCAAGTCTCAAGTCCTTGGAGTTTGAGTCGGCAATCCTTGAGTGTGAGTCAAATCCCTGAGTTTCTCAGGTTCCTGTGGTGTGAGACACCACATAGAGTCTTTGAGTCTCTGTGATGGGAGTCAGAGTTGAGCCTTTGAGTCACTGTGGTGTGAGTTTAAGTCAGGTCTTTGAGTCTTTAGTGGTGGGAGTCCAGGTCAAGTCTTTGTGTGTATGTGGTGGGAGTCAGAGTTGAGGCTTTGCATCTTTAGGGTGTGGATCCAAGTCAAGTCTTTGAGTCTCTGTGGTCTGAGTCCAAGGTCGGTCATTGAGTCTCTGTGGTGTGAGTCTGAGGCTGGCCTTTTTGTGCCTGTGGTGCGAGTCTGACTCGAGTCTCAAGTCTCTACAGAGTCCTGAGTCAGTTAAGTCTGATTCTGAGTAGAGTCACGTGTCCCAGTTGGTTGTCAGTAGTTTCACTGTTAGGTTAAATTTGGTCTACCACACAAAAATAGTCAACAGTTGACCACTGGTGAAGAGCTAGATGCTGGATACCACAACCTGTGCATCAACAGACAGGCCACATTGTCTAACTCTACACCAGTAAGGTGGAGGCACAAGGAAGAGGTTTCCAATAAAGTGGCCCATCGTGAAATTGGTATCACCTTGGCGTAAAATGAAAGAGTGCATATCTCTTCTGTAAAATGTCATAAGTAATGTCGATGGAGGTTGCAGAGCTAGACGGTAGATGGAAACACTGCAGGTAGACACTATGTACGAACAGATTGCCTCAATCTCACTGTTCCAATAGGCTGACATCAAACAGACTTGTATATCGTTACCCAGAATTCTCCTCAAACACCTGACCCTGAAAGTCACACATGTCGCCTGGGTGACCTTTTGTTGAGGTTCGGTGAGTGAAAGGCCACAATGACAGCAGGTTAGTGAGAAAGCCCAGCGGGGACCACCAAAGGAATGGCACTCAATTTGACCTGTGAGGCGAGATTGGATTGGAGCTGTAAGGGAGCCCGAAAGGTTTAATTCCATCTGTGGGGCGGAGAGGATGGTGGGGGGTGAGTTCAAGGTCTGCTCACACAATTCAGCATTTGTACCCTGTTGTTAGCTAAAATGTGTTCACTCCAGGTCTTGGATGAATCAGCTGGTGGAAATGATGGCGGAGGAGAAATCTACATCTTCAAACCATCAAATGTTCAAATTTAGAGGGACCCAAAGGGAGTCCAAATGCTGACTTGATACAAATGACTATCTTTGGGGTGTCAGCCTTTTATAAAACATCCCAAATATCAAAAAGAAAGAGGAAATGCACACTCGTATCATCGCAGTGGTGCTGAGGATGAACACGCCTAACAGGCATATCCTATTAAAGGCAAAGAATTTACAAGGTTAGATTTGCAACACAGTTTCAGTTTCCAGTTTGCAATGCTACACAACCAGGCCGGGTGATGCTCTTGTGGCTAATCGAAAAAACTAGACCTCTTGATTACAGTGTGGCCGTCTACATGTATGTTAGTTGTGTGCTACGGCTGCTCTGTAGGTTGAATAGATATTTCCCAGTATTCTATACAGCTTGCTCAAACTGGCATCAGTGTCCAACTTGTCCATTACTGTGTTAAACACAGGTTGCTGTTCAGTTACTGTGCTCTGTTGTGTTGCATATGCACAAACTGAAAAGAGTGAAAGAAATCAGAGTAAGAGTACTGGGCTATAACGTAGCTATTTTATCTGTGGTCTACAGTAACTCAGTAAGTGTAATGTGTTAGTGTGCTGTAAGTAGTCTGTGGGTGTAGTGTGATGTAAGTAGCGTGATGGTGTACGGTAAAAACTCAGTAAGTGTAATGGCGTAAGTGTAAAAAGCGTGTTGGTGTACAGTAACTCGGCGTTAAGTTGTACTGTAAGTAGCGTGTTGGTGTGTACAGTAACTCAGTAAGTGTATTGTGTTAGTGTGTACTGTAGTAGCTGTAAGTAACTCAGTAATAATGCGTTAGTGTGCTGTAAGTAGCGTGTGGTGTACAGTAACTCAGTAAGTGTAATGCGTTAGAGTACTGTAAGTAGTTTGTTGGTGTACATTAACTCAGTAAGTGTAAGTGTTAGTGTGCTGTAATGTGTGTTAGTGTACTGTAAGTATGTGTTAGTGTGCGCTGTAGTGTGTTGGTGTACAGTAACTCAGTAAGTGTAATGTGTTAGTGTACTGTAAGTAGTGTGTTGGTGTACAGTAACTCAGTAAGTGTTATGTGTTAGTGTAATATAAGTAGTGGGTTGGTGTAGTGTACCAGTAGTGTGTTGGTGTACAGTAACTCAGTAAGTGTAATGTGTTAGTGTACTGTAAGTAGTGTGTTGGTGTACAGTAACTCAGTAAGTGTAATGTGTTAGTGTGCTGTAGGTAGTGTGTTGGTGTACAGTAACTCAGTAAGTGTAATATGTTAGTGTACTGTAAGTAGCGTGTTGGTGTACAGGAACTCAGTAAGTGTAATGTGTTAGTGTACTGTAAGTAGCGTGTTGGTGTACAGTAACTCGGTAAGTGTAATGCGTTAGGGTGCTGTAAGTAGTGTGTTGGTGTACAGTAGCTCAATGAGTGTGAGGGTCTTGTTCCAGAAATGATAATAGGACATTAGAGCCATAATAAGTCATGCTCCTGTTTCTCTCCATACTTAAGTACATCTGAAGATAAATATTTAAGTACTGTTACTCCAGTGGAGGTCTAAGGGGAGTAGCTTCTATCTTTACTGGAGGACTCTTTTACCCTGGGGATCTCTACTTTATCTCACCTACATGGCTTGTGTACTTTGTCCAATGCCACTTGTCAAACGGCATGTTTTGTTGTAAATAAACCTTGAAAATAAATCTTGGAAATTTTCTATTCAACTCTAGGCACATTATTTAAAATCAGAGGAAAGAAGCCTGTAGGATTCACCAAAACATTCAAGCTCCCTGACGGCTACGAGGGAAAAACGGATTGACTGAGAGATTGTTTTAAAGTGCCATATCGAACATCAGACTTTATAGTACATTATTTTTCCTTTTTCATGTAAAAGCAAAGCAATACAAAGTCCTCACAGCATAGCTGGACATCTCTATGGCATTATCTCTCTGACAACTTTATGACGAGCACTTTATGACTCAATTCACTATGACATAAAGATCATCTTGTGCTATATCCTCACTATTATTATACACCATCATTTTGCCAGCAGGCTGTTTGTGCTTCTATCATTACTGGGGACATTTCTGGGGCTGCAGTAAAGCTGTGAGTGATGGTAATGATTCGCTCCCAGTAAGAGGGAATCCTCAAATTTCGCGGGGTGGCTGCTCTAGCCATTTCAGACTTGACACGGTCAACAGGCAGGACAGCTTGGCTGATGCCCTTGTGTTAACGAGTTTGGCCCATAGATGTTGTTTTCCTTTTCCAATACATGAACCAATGGGGTTCGGCTAACAGACTTCAATTACAGTCATCATCAAACGAGTAGCTGCACCCAGAAGGAGGTGTGGGATTGCGGTGCTGTTGGGATGGAAGATAAAGGTTACCAGGATCAATAACTGATTATACATGTAGACTGATATGGTTAATGTTTATTGAGCTACACATACAGAAGTCTGTCTCTTAGTATGGCATCAGGCCACCATGTTTGCTAGTACAATGCTGAAGGTATGCAATCATGGTTGTTGGGTCAGTTGTGTACAGCATTAAGGCCCGTCCTTATACTTACGTCACATGTGCAGCTGAGCTGTCTTACTGTTTCAAACCTACCCACCAAGTTTCATTCCAGTCCGTTGATTTGGGTGCAGTTACTTCCATGTTTCCCTGCTGCCTCTGATCTCCCAGAGTTCATCCCATGATGACGTCATAACCACATGTCCCGAAATCTCCATTCACAATCCACTTCCTAGATCTGGCTCTCCTGAATTCTCCTGAGTCGAGTCAAGTCAACATTTATTTATAAAGCGCTTTTTACAAACACTTCCTTAGTTAAGAAGGAAGAAACCTCGAGAGGAACCAAGACTCAAAAGAGGAACCCATCCTCCTCGGGTCAACACCAGATACAACAGCACAGGAAAGGAGCGTTCAGTGTTTGTAGGGTGGAGGAATGAATGTCTGATAGTCTGTAGTTAAGTAGCTGGGCCATCGGATGGGTCAGCAGGACGCAGGCCAAGCTTCCACAATGCAGGACAGCCAGCAGCTTTGTGGTGGTTAAAGGCAGGCAGTGGCTCCCAGTCAGAGCAGACGTAGTACCAGCATCAGACCGCACAGGATGGGCAGCAGTTCAGCCAGACAGAGAGAACAGACAGACTGTTAGGTCTGACAGAAGACCTGAACACACTGCATGGTGTTAACAGAGTGCAGCAGTGACTCTGGCAGGCCTGGCTCTTACAGCAGGACTAACAGGAAGAGCCAGGAGGTCACACACACATGAGGGCTCCCTGAGAAGTCAGCGCCCCTCTGCTCCACCGTCAACAAACCTGAGTGAACACGAAGAGCAGCGGGACGACAGCACCAACACTCTCAGGTTACCCAACACTCTCTGTCAGTGGACCCCTAGATCTGCACCTCTTACCTAGCAGAAACATCCACTACTCCACCCACAACACACTCCACTGAACAGGTAGGGTTACCCAACACTCTCTGTCAGTGGGCCCCTAGACCTGCACCTTTTATCTAGCAGAAAGAAAAGACTAATTACCAAACACTCGACTGAACAGGTAGGTTTTAAGCCTGGACTTAAAGACTGAGCTTTGTCTGAGTCCCGAACACTGACTGGTAGGGTATTCCAAAGCTGGGGGGCCTTGTATAAGAAGGCTCCGCCCCCTGATGTAACTTTGTTCATTCTAGGCACTAATAGAGAACCTGCACTGTGAGACCTAAGGGCACATGATGGCTTATAGTACGAGATAAGTTCATTAAGGTAAGTAAGGGCGAGGCCATTTAGAGCTCAATACTCAGTGTAGAGTTTAACTGGTAACCAGTTTGAGTTAGATCAGACTGGGCTGATATGATCAAACTCTCTAGTTCCTGTAAGGACTCTAGCTGCAGCGTTTTGGACTAACTGAAGTTTGTTAAGGCTTTTGCTGGAACAACCAAGAAGCAAGGTGTTACAGTAATCCAGCCTTGAAGTAATAAAGGCATGAACTAGCTTTTCTGCATCCTGTACGTCATCTACATCTACAGCATTTAGTTGACGCTCTTATCCAGAGCGACTTACAAGGTTAATCATATTACAGGTGGGCCAATGTAGTGTTAGGAGTCTTGCCCAAGGACTCTTATTGGTGTAGCACAGCATAGTCACAATGGGAATCGAACCCCAGTCTTCCACATGGGAGAGTAGCTGCCTGGTGAGTAGTGGTGTTATCCGTTGTGCCACACCAGTCCTGTAGGGACAGTGCATTTCTTCATTCGCAGTATTGCGTAGATGTATAAAAGATATTGCTTCACCTGCATCTCCTTTCCCCTTCCATATATATATATATATATATATATATATATATAAATATTAAACCCCATTTACACACCCTCTTTGCGGAGTATTGCCAAACTTGGTTTGCTTACTGAGCGGTCTTGCTGGCTCTCTCTCTCTCTTTCTACCTCTACCTCTACTATTTTCAGTCTCAACTCTTCTTCGTTCTCTGACTCTCTCTCTCCCTTTTGGTTTGTATCACTGTCCTGATTGTTCATTCTGGTTTTGACCTCCCCTTTTGAAATCTCCAGATTTCTCCTCTGGATTTTCCCTCCTCTGGATTTTTCCTGTTTATCTGACCCTCTGGCTCTCGACCCTTGCCCAACTTGTCTAATAATCACTCGGACACGGGTTCCAAGTTGGTTTGTTCTCGACAACATGCCATAATTAAATGAAGTTAGCTGCAGATATGGGCGAGACCTTAACCTCATGTTTGTCATGGTTTGGGAATGTAGTGCCAAAATAATAGGGCACTGTATAAATAATGTGTCGTATACAGGAGCTCACTATACAGTCTAATGTCACGTCATTCACTCTGAATGACAATCCCAACCGCGGCCGCCTTGGCACGAGTTTTGTCTCGTTATTCTTCAATTATTTACCGCCTATGAATTTTTATGAGTGCCAGGAGAATGTGTGTGTGTCAGACCAGAGATGTCTGGCTGCGTTTCACACGGAGCAAAGCCAAGTCCGGGGATCAATCTCTGGACTGTAAACTTCCTCCCATAATTCAGCGTGAACTGACGGCTCTCCGGGAGCCTGCCACTCTCCTTCAGATGTGGGCCTGGACGTGAGTGGCGTTAATTAGACCAGTAGTGAGAACGGTGGCATTGATTTCAGGGCAGATGCTTGTTTAGTTGAAGCATGACACCACGAAATGTCAAAGTTAAAAGTGTTTTAATGGCTCCTAATGACCTGCGAATACAAAGCAGGTCAGCAAAAAGACAAGCTTGGAAAAACAACCGGCATTCGTTGGCATGGGGGGCGGCGGGCATCCTTCACACAGTCCCTACTGTACACTACAGTCAGTAAATTAATACTGGCAAGGGATTCCAACTGCAGCCTAGTACAGCATACATACACACACACACATGCACACACAGACAGAGGTTTGTTTTCATACAGTGTTGGGACATTAGGCCATATATATACTGTACAGTGCTCTCCGTCCTTCTGTCGGAGCTAACTGTCTATGAGTTCTTCTTTGCTGGAGCTGAGCTGCTGCCCTAATCTCTGTGGTCTAATGCGGAGCTACTGCCCATCCTGTGCGCTCTGATGCTGCTTCTTCACCTGCCTCTGCTGGGTGCCACACCTTCCTGCTGACCAGTTTGCATTCCATGGAGCTTCTTCCTGTGTAGTGCTGTGAGGGGAGCTCACCTGCATTGCATGCGCCATGTGATGATCCAGCTATTTAATCACAGACAAATCTGTCATTACTTTCCCTGTCTCAAAACCACTCAACACTTCTCCTTCACATTACTCTGTAAACTCTGTTTCTGTTTTTTTTATTTTGGTGTTTGTCGCTATCCAAGGTCGACCTGAAAAGGGTGGGCTCCCCCTTTGAGTCTTGGTTCCTCTTGAGGTTTGTTCCTCCTCTTGAGGGAGGTTTTCCTTGCCACTGTTGAACTTTGGCGTGCTCATTGTGGGCTTGGATCCGGATCCTCTGTAAAGCTGCTTTGTGATGACATCAGTTCTAAAAAGTGCTATATAAATAAATTTGACTTCACATGGCTATCTGGTCTCCACAAGCCTTCCATATCTATATAGTGTATCTGTATACCAGCATGTATGTTTATACATGTATTAGTAAAATGTCCTACCATATATCATATCATATCGTTTCCCTGGTAACAGCTACTCTCGTTGGCTTGTCTTGCTATCCAGCTCAGAGGGGAATGGGTTCCCCTTTTGAGCCCATTCTTCATCTCCACACTACAACTCCCAGGAGTCACTGGTCAATGACATCACTGTCACATGTCCTACAGCCACAAATCAGGAATCTACTAATGAGTACTAATGACCCTCACCTGTTGGCAATCTGCTTTGTCCATATACACCTCCCTGCAGAGTATTGCTGATGACCTGCTTCTGTGTTCTCTCTGTTTGACTGTTGAGTTTGACTTTGTTTGGGCTGTTTGCTCTCTTGGGTTTGACCCTGTCTTCTCACTTTTGCCTTCCACTTTCTCCATCTGTATGGTTCTCAAAGTGTTGACCTGGCCTGGGCTTTTGACTTCTCTTCCTTTTGTGACCCCAAACTCTTTTAGATATCCACAAGTGTCTTGGTTGCCCAACATTACCAAGGTTACTTCCTCTTGCTCTGAGGGAGTTTTTCTCTGTGTGAGAAAGGTCAAGCTGCATGGGATGGGTTACTTGAATTTCCCTCTGGGATCAATAAAGTATCTATCTATCTATCTATCTCTCCATCTATCCATCTATCTATCCATCTATCTATCTAACACAGGACACCATTAGGAACCTCTATATATTTAAAAGAGCCCACTCCAGTTTCTTCTTAACTCAGCATCTCCACATGTACAGCAGGTTCTTAGTGAGGAACCCAAGGTTGGGTTCTAGCTTCACTGGCAGATACAGTGAGCGTCTGGTTCATAAAAACAAGCTCAAGCAGCAAACACACAGTACACCACAGCTACAGACTGGCAGAGGGCCAAACCCACTCTCTACTGACCGTGATGAGAGCCACCTCAGTCCAATGTCCCTTACCCACCGTAAGATGACCTCAAGTGACCTACAGAGAGACTGGCGAGCGGTGGCTGGGGTGAAAGGCACAGCGAGCATGGTTCTAAAAACAGGCTTCTGGAGGTCATTAGTGATTTTCTAAATACACAGATCTAATACAATATCTGATCTGGAGTTTGGGAGACATGGTTCCCGTAGTGTAGAGAATCAAACAGAACTGAGGAATTCTGGTCCAACACAAACCCAGAACCTGTACAACCAGAGACACTGATTATATATATATATATATATCAGCCCATTTTCCCAGCTTTCCTATGAAGTGGGAACATTTTCTTGTCCTGACACGGAATGCTTTAATAAAAGTTAGTGCAGTGCTCATCTGGAATAAAGCAGCATGCTTTTTCTTAATCTCCCATGCCTTGGGTCTGTGGCTCAGAAATGACAGTCAGAAATTTTGTGAGGCATCGGTTTCCTGCTTGGCTCTCAGAGGGATGTGTCAAATTAGACATGGTTCATCTGGAGGCCTGAATGTGCTTCTCTTTATGGCGCAGCGGCAGATAATTCTCTACAACTTTTTTGACATTCAGGCATCATCCCCAATTTCTCTGGGCTCACTCCACCCTGCTCTGAAAAGTAATTAAAAGTTTTAGCACATGTCTGAGTTCAAATCCGCTGCTTCAGACCTCTTCGCCGACTGAGTGATAGCAGGCATTGGAGGACCGAGCCAGGGTGGAGGGTCATACCTGAAATCCTGTACAACGTTTTGTGTTAAACACAGCAGCATCTACATATTGTCGCTGTCCAATGAAAACCATGTATCTCTATTTTTATACATTTTTGTTTTTATGCATCCTTTTGTTTTTGTGAAAACGTCCTTTGGAACACAACGGCTGTTTGCACTGTAAAATTGAAAGGCCTGCTATTTTGGAGATACTTGTTTTCCTTTGGACAGCAACAATATTCAATATTTTGTATAGCATGATGAAATAAGCTTCCTCGACGTGATGAGCCCCGTCTGTGATGTTCTGAGGTTGTTTTAATTATGTGGGAATGGGTTCTTTGATTGCGGTGATGGTACATTTGAACCCCAGTGCCTACATTTAGCTTCTGGACAACCAGGTTCTGGACTGACTCATGAAATCCCCAGATTTGAATCCTCCTAAAGAGCTGTGGGTCTAGAACCTTTACTGGAAGAACCATAAAAAGCCAGGGAAGACATCCACCAAATCTGGCCCAACTGACCAATTCTTTGCTGCAAGAGTGTCTGAACATTGTGATGTCCTGCATCCAGAAACTTTCCCAGTCCATGCCAAATCCAATCCAAATGGATTACACACTAGTAGAGTTTCAGCCACTCATGTATTGTCGGGTGAGCTGATCCACATTATCTTTTGAGACAGATCAACAGTTTACTCACTGATATATACATACACAATGCTTAACACTTTTGGGGACACCAAAGATTCCAATCTTTTAAATAGAATAGTCTCCAGTAAGAAAGACATTTCAGACAGTGGTGGTCCAAACCAGAAGAGTTTAATTTTCATGATTTGTCCTTAGTCCACTACTGCCATTGGTACTATTGGAGGGGAGGTGGAAAGAGGTAGGACACTTGTTTTGGCAAAAGTCAATTTACTCTCCCCTTAACTCTTTGAACCCAGCAGGCATATATACCTGAAAGGCTGCTACAGTGTCCCACCTATCTACCGTCCATGCCCGAAAGGCCACTACAGCGTCCCACCTATCTATCATCAATACCCGAAAGGCCGCTACAGCGTCCCACCTATCTACCGTCCATACCCGAAAGGCTGCTATAGCATCCCACCTATCTACCGTCAACACTCGAAATGCAGCTATAGTGTCCCACTTATCTACCGTCAATACCCGAAATGCCGCTATAGCATCCCACCTATCTACTGTCAATACCCGAAATGCCGCTATAGCATCCCACCTATCTACTGTCAATACCCGAAATGCCGCTATAGCATTCCACCTATCTACTGTCAATACCCGAAATGTCGCTATAGTGTCCCACCTATCTACCGTCAATACCCAAAAGGCTGCTATAGCGTCCTACCTATCTACCCTCAATACCCGAAAGGCCGCTACAGCGTCCCAGCTATCTACCGTCAATACCCGAAAGGCCGCTAGAGCGTCCCACCTATCTACCGTCAATACCCGAAAGGCCGCTATAGCGTCCCACCTATCTACTGTCAATACCCGAAAGGCTGCTATAGCGTCCCACCTATCTACCGTCAATACCCGAAATGCCGCTATAGTGTCCCACCTATCTACCGTCAATACCCGAAAGGCCGCTACAGCGTCCCACCTATCTACCGTCAATACCCGAAAGGCTGCTATAGCATCCCACCTATCTACCGTCAATACCCGAAAGGCTGCTATAGCGTCCCACCTATCTACCGTCAATACCCGAAAGGCTGCTATAGCGTCCCACCTATCTACCGTCAATACCCGAAAGGCTGCTATAGCGTCCCACCTATCTACCGTCAATACCCAAAAGGCTGCTATAGCATCCCACCTATCTACCGTCAATACCCGAAATGCCGCTATAGCGTCCCACCTATCTACCATCAATACCCGAAATGCCGCTATAGCATCCCACCTATCTACCGCCAACACCCAAAATGCCGCTATAGCGTCCCACCTATCTACCGTCAATACCCGAAAGGCCGCTACAGTGTCCCACCTATCTACTGTCAATACCCGACGGGCCGTGATACCAGCTATTGCTATCATATTGGGTGGGGTGTGGGGGTTTGCTAGGTGGAACAGACCAACTCTTGTCCATTGCCAAAAGGTAGGGAGGGACTGGTCAATTCTTGGAATTTGAAGACTGCGAGAGCATCCACCATTTGGACAGCCAGTGGAATTTCATTCCACCATCTGGGTGCCAGGACAGAGAAGAGTTTGGACGCCTAGTGTGGGACTGGTCCAATGTCTTTCTTCTGCATTTGAAAACCGCCAATGAGTCCAAGTCCGCAAGACAGCCAGTGGAAGTTCAACATTTCAGTTCATTCCCCATTCCACCATCTGCATGCCAGGACAGAGAAGGGTCTGGACGCCTCTCTTCCGTGCATCTTGAGGAATAGCGGGCCAAGCCAAGCTCCAAGGGCTCAAGCACTGACCCTTGACCATGCTAGGGAGAGACTGTTCCATTCCTGGCTTTGTAGAAAACTCAGTAAACAAATCGATTTCATTTGCGATCTACAGCTGTAGACACCACAGTCGATCACAGTTTCTATTTATGTTCCTCCCCCATATTTCCCATGTGTGTTCCGTTTGCACCGGGGCTTTGGATACCCCGCCACATGGTAAAACGAGGACAGTTCTCACAGCAAGTGTATAATATTTGCATTGATTACAAAGCACCGAAAATGACGAATTAACGAAATAACACGCCGGTGGTGAATAATGCGACGCTCTCCGGAGCGGGTGTCACAGAAAATGCAAATGACAGATTTTGTGTAAGGCAATTAGGCAAAGAAAGCCATAATACTGTCAAATCGTGCCTTAATGGGGTGAATTATAATGGCTGCACCCTCTGAAATATTAACATCTTGTTTTCTTCCGTGGTTCTTACGGAGAACACTTGGGTATATTAGTCCAAGTTATTTTTAGGGGCTGACCTATTTTCCCCCCGTCTTTTTTTTTTTCTATTTTTTTGCAGACGTTAAAGCGCGAAAAAGATGCAAAGCTCAATTTGAGCAGCTCTGGTGCGAGAGCAAGTCACTGGGTGGATCCGGGGTACAAACGCCCAAGCGTGCACTCAGGAGAAACTTTTAACATGTTGACAAGAGGAACTGCAAACACTCTCCGGTAGCAAAGGGAAAAAGCCCCTGTGAATCTAGCTAGAGGGGAGAATATATTTAAAGCTCATGCAATAATAATGAATCTCCAGCGAAGGGGGTGGAATGTATGTGATGACTCCAGTTTAAACCCCGACTGGAACGTTCTTCATCCCTTGGTTGCTGCTGGTACTCTCTGAAGTGCATTATTGCTGCTGTGATTCGAGCTGATAAACCGCATGTCTAATTCTTTGAATGTGTGATGGTAGATATTCGTACGGCTGATTCTTTACAGCTAAACTTTTTCATATTTGAAACTCGTTTCATATGTTTGCGTGGGTGAAATTGATCATATATATAATGTGTGTGTGTGTGTGTGTGTGTGTGTGTGTGTGTGTGTATATATATATACACTGTATATATATATATATATACATATATATGTGTATGTGTGTGTGTGTGTGTGTGTGTGTGTGTGTGTATATATATATATATATATATATATATATATGTGTATACACATATATACACTGTATATATATATACATACATACATACATACATACATATACATACACACACACACACACACACACACACACACACACATATATACAAATATAGATACACTGTATATATATATATATATATATATATATATATATATGTATATATATATATATATATATATATATATACATACTTATATGTATGTATACACATGTATACACTGTGTGTATGCTATATATATAATATAATATACTATATGTGGTGTGTGTGTGTATATGTGTGGTGTGTGTAAATATATATATTTCAGCTATACACATACACACAGTGTGACATTAACCTTGTGGTTCTTTTCTTTTGTATACATGTGTGTGTGTGTGTATATGTGTGTGTATATATATATATATATATATATATATATATATATATATTTATATGTATATGTGTGTGTGTATGTATGTATGTATGTATGTATGTATGTGTATATATATATATATATATATATATATATATATATATATATATATATATATATATATATATATATATATATATAAATAGTTGCACCCTGAAAGAAGCTGCTACCAGAAATGAAACTTGGTGGGTGGGTTTGACATTGTGAGCCGTGAAAATGATTCAAGATTTCAGCTATGCATGCGACGTAAGCAAGGACAGGCCTTTTCGTTGTACCTGACTGACTGTATGAGGTCATCCTGTTGTGTGTGCTTTCCATTCTGACTCATGCTGTTGGGTTGGTAGTATCCTTTGCAAGCTAAGTACGCCTCAGAGAAGAGTTCACAAGCAATTTAGTAGAGCTCTAGTAGAGGTGTAAATTGTGTGCATTGTGTTGCACTTATAATGACCTTCTCTCCTCTATAGGAATGAGCACTGGGCTGGGGTTGCCAGGTAATGCTTTACTTGCTCTGTGTCTGTGTATTAATCTCTAGGTATCAGCACTGGCCCCTGTTCGGGCAGTGTCTGAGCTCGTGGTGAGTTTTAGGCTCTAAACTTCCTACTAGCTGGAATATTATCCCATGGAACACTAAGCACTGTTGTAAGTCGCTCTGGATAAGAGCGTCTGCTGAATACCTTAAATGTAAATGTAAATTTGAGAGGGGTGGCATCGTAGGGCTCCAGGAAAAAGGATGGTCTTATTGACATATAGGGCATCATACCAGTCCATGGCAGGGGACAGAAGAAGGCACGCAATTTCATAGGATGCCAGATTATCTTCATTACAGGCACTTTGACAGCCCACCATTACGTTAATGCGCTCCTGCAACCGGTGGCCTCACCATTTCATTTCTGGTGCACTTTTCCAACAGGATAATGCTTGTCCGCATACAGCCACCATCTCAAAAGCTTGCCTGCATCGCCAGACCTATCCCAGATTGAAAATGCTATCAACAATCCAACTCTATCACAAAACCTGCAGGAGCTGTGTGAGGATATTCAAGCTGCATGGGATGGATTATCACAGGACACCATTAGGAACCTCTACAGCTCCATGCTGAGACGTCTGGCATGTTGGGTTAGCAATCTTGGCAGCCCAGTGATGCTACTTCTGTATGTGTAGCTCATATATTGCCCATATCAGTCTAAATGTATCATCAGTTATTGTTCCTGGTAACCTTTATCTTCCTTCCCAACAGCACCGCACTCCCACACCTCATTCTGGGTTTGGAGTGTATCCAGAAGACTAGTTATACCCGAAAGCACAAATCAGAAACCACCATGTGCAATGCCAAGCATCAGCTACAGGTTTACAAAGCTCCCGGTTCTGGACTGTGAAGCAGTGAAATGCATTTTCTGGAGTGATGGAGCACCACCGAACTCCTCTGGGATGAGTTAGACCTATAAAGCCCCATTAAACACCATTTGGGCTGAGTGAGAGTTATAAAGCTCCACTTCTTTGGATGAGGTATAGTGATAAAGCATCGCATAACACACGGAGACGGGCTGCTAAAGCTCCACTGAGCACATTATGACTGACTTAGAGTTATGAGGCTCCATTGAACATGTTTGGGGCTGGTGTGTGGTTCCTCTAAACGGCCATGCATTTAAATAACGAGACTCCACAGAGATGAGTTGGAATGATGAGGCATCGCTGAACACCTCTGAGATTAGTTGGAGCAATAAAGCATCATTTAACACCTTGAGATGGAGGGATAAAAAGTTACAGGGCCCCGTTTGGAGGAAGTTGGAGAAATGGAGCCCTCTTTATCACCATTTAGGAATTGGGGATGATGAAGCTCCAATAAGCACCTTCAGTTGTGCTTAGAGAAATGACTCCCAACTAAACACCTTTGGGCTGAACTGAACACATGTGACCCATGTTGGATGACGAAGATCCATGGAGTGCCTTCAGACTCACTTGGTGGAGTGATGATGCTCCTTTAAACACATTTGACCTGGTGTATAGCTCCACCTTTGGGACATAACGGAATAATTAATTTTCAAATGGAAGCCTCTGGGATGGGTTGGATTGATGATGCATCACTGTACAACTTTAGGGTTATCATGAGATGATGTGATGAAGCTCCACTGAGCACATTCTGACTAGCTTGGAGTGATGTTCCATTAACACCTGCTGGCAGTCATTGGGCTAAACTCTTTTTGCATCTGCTGGATTGGAGAATCTCCAACTGTGAAGCATGATTGAACACCTTTGGGATGAGTTGGACTGATGGGTCTATTTAACACTTTTTGGATCAATTGGAATAATAACAGCTCCATAAAAAAACACCTTTTGGATGTGTTGACGAACCTCCAGTGATGACCTTCAGGCTAACTTGGAATGATCTCACTTCTCTAAACAGTGACTTGAATAAATAATGCTCCTCGAAACATATTACCAATGTGATGGTGGTGGTGATGGTGGTGGTGGTGTCATGCATCCAGGTCTACTTGGTGCACAGCCTCTTTGACGACAAGAGGAAAACAAGCACGTAGCCCCAACCCTACTGCCCTGCTAACTTTGGGAGCCAACCCCACCACTCTTTAACACTCATCTACTTTTTGGTACTCTGGTATTTGTTGGAATAGCCTTTCTCCTATGGGATGAGCTGGAATGTGAATCATTTAAAGACCTCTGGGGATAAGTTGGCATGATGGAAGTCCACTGAACTCATTCGAGATGAGCTGGAGGGATGAAGGTCTAGGCGGCAAGGGTTATGACCTCACTTTTGGGCTAGCATGCTGTGGGATGTCACATGGCATTCAAATGTTGAAAGGAGGAAAGGCAAAACAAACAAACAAACAAACAAACAAACAAACAAGAGCTTTAGAAAGTATTTTTATTTAAATTAGCCATTAACAATGATAGGAGCCCACATGAGCCAAAGGATGGGGAGAGAAGAGTTAAGGGAAATTACGAATCATGGTCCAAAGTGTACTACATTATCTGTGAAACCTGGTGGTGGCAGTGTTAAAGCATGGGCATGTCTGGCTGCCTATGGAACCGGATCACAAGGTTTTCTTGATGATGTGACGGCTGGTAGAAGTAGCATGATAAATCCTGAAGTGTGTAGAGCAATGGTTCCTACACAGATTCAGTCTAGTGCTGGAATACTGACAGGATGGCACTTAATGAGCCAAAAGGGATCCTAAAAGCACCCCAAGAGCTTTCCCAGGCAAATAAATGGAATGCTATTAGATGGCCAAGTCAATTACCTGTCCACAACCCAATTGAGCATGCTATTCACTTACTAGAAATGAAACTGAAGTCAGAACGGCCAACAGAGAAGCAGCAGCTGCAGTTAAAACCTGGTAAAGCATCTCAAGGGAGGAAGCATGGGGTTCCAATGGATTCCAATTTGCATCCAATTTTTTAAAAATAATGCTTGTGTGCATAATTACGTGGGCTGGTGCAATTACATTTGAGTCTGTGAAGTGTACAGAGGCAAACTTCCAAAAATTGTCTGACTGTCCAAATATAGACCTGACTGTGGTTTGCCTATGGTAAATATCGAATCGTGATGCTGCCTATAAATGACAATTGTACCGAGAATTTCATGAATATCTAAATATCTAATTTTGAGATGCTTCACTGAGCCGTCATATCTAGTTTTAATTCCACCAGCCACCATCACATTGAAACTCTTTCCACTCCATCGTTAACCGCTTCCACGTCTCCTACCGAGCCCTCGTCCCATATCCAAATGGAACTATTCCCAGGAGCCTGTAACAAATAAGCCTACCCAGCATCACTGAGTAAACTTTTAATGGGGGCTGAGCAAAATCCCTCTACGCAAACCTCATCCTGTCGTGAAATTGGAGTGCAGCCCTGTATTAAACTCCGGATCCACACCGAAGCTTAAGTCATTAAAGGCGGCGCTAGCTCGCTAACAGGCCAGGCGCTAGCTGCTGTCACAAAAGCCCCAGATTAAAGACGTACCTCTGCTGAGCCATATTCATCAATGTCCCAAGCAGCATTTCCACCACCTGTAGTGGCTTAGTTCGGCATCCACCCCCTCCCCACCGACACCAACGACTGGTGTCAGACCAAATTGAAAATGTGATTCAGTAAATTGAGGGCCAGCCAGGGAGGGCACGAGTATACAGCAAGATAAATGGGACCAAATACTTCTCATGCTAAATAAAACGAAGTCTGCCGGAGTGGGAAGGAAAACAGCTCGGCATTGCTTAGCTGTAATTTTAGATCGAGGACACGCGGTGCATAGTGAGGAACAGGCTCTGTAGAGTTCAGCTAAGATGGGAGTCTGATGGGAAATTCTCCGTTTAGAACTCCTACATGGTGAAACTTTTATTCCTCATACATTTGCTTGAAACCTGCATGTCCTGCAGATCAGACGCTGCAGTCGGCAGCAGCTCAGCTGTATGGAATGTTTATATAGCTTCATGAAAACGCCAATCAAAAGTTGACCTAGGTCAGCGTCACTACTAGTACCATGGTGCGGTACCTGTACCCTACAGAGGTTGCACAGGTAGTCCAACTACTGAAGGATGGCACATCAATATGTGCCATTGCCACAAGGTTTGCTGTATCTCCCAGCACTTAAGAGTACGATGGAGATTCCAGGAGACAGGCAGTTACTCTAGGAGAGCTGGACAAGGCTGTAGACGGTCCTTAACTCCTCAGCAGGACCGGTATCTGCTCCTTTGTGCAAGGAGGAACAAGATGAGCACTGCCAAAGCCCTACTGCGGTGAATGTGTCTGAACAAACAATCAGAAACAGGGCTGATGTCCTGTAGTGGGCCCTGTGCTCACTGGCCAGCACTGTAGAGCTCGATTGGCATTTGCCATAAAACACCAGGATTGGCAGATCTGCCACAGGTGCCTTGTGCTTTTCACAGATGAGAGCAGGTTTTACCTGAGCACATGTGACAGACGTGACAGGCTCTGGAGACGCCGTGGAGAATGTTATGCCGCCTGCAACATCATTCAGCATGACTGGTTTGGTGGTGGGTCAGTGATGGTCTGGGGAGACATTTCCCTGGAAGGACGCACAGACCTCTACAGGCTAGACAACGACACCCTGACTGCTATAAGGTATCAGGATGAAATCCTTGGACCCAATGTCAGACCCTACGCTGGTGCAGTGGGTCCTGGGTTCCTCCTGGTGCCCAACAATGCCCGGCCTCATGTGGCAAGAGTATGCAGGCAGTTCTTAGGGAATGAAGGAATTGATACCGTTGACTGGCCCACCGGCCCGCCTGACCTAAATCCAATAGAACACCTCTGGGGCATTGTTTCGGTCCATCCGACGCCACCAGGTTGCCCTTCAGACTGTCCAGGAGCTCAGTGATGCCCTGGTCCAGATCTGGGAGGAGATCCCCCAGGACACCAAGCGTTGTCTCATTAGGAGCATGTGGGGGCCATACAAACTACTGAGTACCATTTTGAGTTGCTGCAGTGGAGTTTGGGTTAAATGGAGGAGCCTGCTGCATCATTTCTTCACTTTGATTTCCAGGGTGTCTTTGAATTCAACCCTCTGTAGGGTGATCATTTTCATTTCCATCAAACGATGTGGCATCCTTCCGTTCCTAAAACATTACCCAGTCTATATGAGGAAAGATAGTCTGCAGGATTTTTTTCCCATTGAAATCTGATGTGTTTTCAAAGTGTTCCCTTTATTTTTTTGAGCAGTGTATTTCTGTTTTGGTTAGTATGTTAAACTCCTACTAAGAGACGTTACTTCAGCATGTGTAGTATCACGTTCCATGTTCCTGGAATAAACACTGACTAAACTCTAACTACTGGTAGAACATTTCACAGGTCCTAGATATAGCTGTTAGCATATCTGACTCACTTAACTGACATAGTGGGTGATGTGGCTCAGTGGTTAACACATCTACCCACCAGAGAGCTACAACGCCTTGTGGGAGACTGGGGTTCAAATCCCAGTCTAGGTAGCAAATGCTGGGCTACACCAATAAGAGTCCTTAGGCAAGACTCCTAACACTGCACTGGCCCACCTGTAAAAAAAAAAAAAAGTTGCTCTGGGTAAGAGCGTCAGCTAAATGTCTGAAATGTAATGTAAACATAGGGTAAAATTACCAGTGTCTTTAATTTGTTCCATTGTCCCACTGTGACCGGTCCCAAGAGGACAGAGGATCTTGTCCTGGTCTGTTTTTTCAAGCTACAGAATTAGCATCTTGCTAAAACTGTGAGGAGAATTTGAAACTCCTTCACGTTTGCCATCCGGTCCTCTGTGCATGTACAGATGCCTCAACAACAATGGCATTGCTTCAACCATTGATAACATCCATCAGTCTCACATGGAACAGGAAGCAATCAGTCCTCAAAGGAAAGTCTATCAGCAAAGTGTCAACACGTAATGAAGCCGTCTATCTGATGACATCCATCACTTTCCCATTTTCCCATGGATGGATCATATTTTACATGATGTCAGGGGGGTAATGTGAAATTCTGCCCAAAAGGGGACAAACTGCCCCGACAGTTCCCTACAGACTCAGGTTCCCATTTGCCCACAGCTGTTTAACCAGACTGTCTATCTCTGGATATTTCAGCTTTTATATTTCCGTTTTGCTAATAGGATCAACTCACCGAGTTTACCTTCTCTGATTTACATGCAGGAAATCAACACAGTTTGTAACTCCAATATCATCCAGCCATCCATTTATCCGTCAGTCCATCTGTCCATTCAATCCATCCACCCATCCATACATTTTTTGATCCAACAATAACCATCCATCCATCCATCCATAAAACCACCCATCTGTTTATCCATCCATTAATTTATCCATCCATCCTTCCACCCATCTATAAAACCACCCATCTGTTCATCCATCCATTAATTTATCCATCCATCCATCCACCCATCTATAAAACCACCCATCTGTTCATCCATCCATTAATTTATCCATCCATCCATCCATCCACCCATCTATAAAACCACCCATCTGTTCATCCATCCATTAATTTATCCATCCATTCATCTACCCATAAAACCACCTATCTGTTCATCCATCCACCCATTCATCCATCCATAAAACCACCCATCTGTTCATCCATCCATTAATTTATCCATCCATTCATCCGTCCACCCATTCATCCATCCATAAAACCACCCATCTGTTCATCCATCCATTAATTTATCCATCCATCCATAAAACCACCCATCTGTTCATCCATCCATTAATTTATCCATTCATTCATCCATCCACCCATTCATCCGTCCATAAAACCACCCATCTGTTCATCCACCCATTCATCCATCCATAAAACCACCCATCTGTTCATCCATCCATTAATTTATCCACACATTCAGCCATCCATTTATCCGTCAGTCCATCTGTCCATTCTATCCGTCCATTCATTCATTCATTCATCCAACAATGCATCCATCCTTTCATCCACCTGTCAATCCATCCATCCATCCTTAAATCTATCCATGCAATCATCCATTCATCTATTAATTCATCTATCTATCCATCCATTCATTCATCCATTTGTCCATATATATATTCATCCATTCATTCGTCCATCGATCTGGGTGTCCATACATTCATCCATACATTCATCCATCCATCCATCCATGTCAAACACTTACTATATATATATATATATATATCGCTGTTTCCGCTCTTGCATAATCTGAAATCAGTTGCTCTTATTTTGATGAAGACTGTAGTAGTATTACTGCTAGTTAGTTATCAAACACTGAAAACCTTTCAGGCTAGTTTACTCAATTAAAAATTCTAAAGTACTTCTAATCTAATCTGCTGAGCAGTTTAAGACTTACGTTATTCACTGGCCTACAGTCAGCCGTCAGTCAGTCGAGGGTTGGATTATTATATTTGGCAAAAAGCCCTGAGGACAAACCTCTCCTGTGTGCTATCACCTGTGCTAATCTTTTACCTCTACCCGCTCGTGTTAACGTTAACGTGATTACAGTGGCTTTATATGGCTGAAGTGCCCGGTCCTTTAGTTCCATTAGTTCCATTAAAGGATTAATTAAGCCATATTTGAATTGTTATGCAGGTTGTATTGATTCCTGACTCAGTGACTCGGCGTGTACTGTTAAGCACTCATGAATATGATCTTCCTATTAAAGTTAGGGTCTTGGTCAATATAGACTCATCACCAAAAGTATAGCTGAACCCAGAAGCAATCAACCCACATGAATGAGACTAGGGTGGGTAGGTTTGACATTGTGAGAAATACGAATGATCCAAGTTTCATGCTCGGCTGTGCATGTGACGTAAGGCCTTATCGTTGTAGCTGACTGACCCAACAGCCACAATTGCGGACATTCAGCGAGCAGTGGTGCCTCCATGAGTCATCCTGTTGGTGCCAGCACCATTAGTAGACAGCCAACAAATGATACAGTGCAGGGAATGTCTCGTTCCGTGTGTGGTAAATGGCTCCAGAGCATGTGGGCGTGGCCAAATACCATAGTGTGAAGGAAGCAGCTGAATCTGCAGGTGTATGGAAGCAGTGTACGGTCATACGGGTCTACCAGCAGTGGCTAAAATCCCAGTCTACAGGGAATTCATCTTCGGAACTGTGTCAGGGCCGTTGACCAATTGACCAATTCTTTGATCCATGAGTGATCAAACACTGATGTGGCCTACATCCAGAAATGTGTCCAGTCCATGCCAAATCCCAGCTGTTGTTGGTTCTCATGAAGGTATTAGACCCCATAGGTAAGTTTCAGCCACACAGGTGACTAGTTTGACGTCCGGTGAGCTTATTTGTTGAATGTCATGTTCACCAGGTTGGTATGGGCGTTACCCCCTCCAGCAGACCCTACTCTGACAGTAATGTTCACTTATAATGAAGCAATGACTTCCTGGAAAATATCCTGAGCTGTATAAGAGGGCAGCTGTGGGGCTATCACACATCTGGATCCAGCTCGGTCTCGGAGCATTTTCTTCATCAGCGCCCCAGAAATCAGAGATAACTGCAGAGCTGCTTGCAGTCACAATTACGGCACCCGCACTCTCTCGGCGCCCGCCCTATACGCTATCCGGGCCTGCATGCTTGTTTGTAGCTGAGTGGAACAGGGGCCCAAGTGGAGGAGTGTGTTTGCAGCGATAGTGCCGTTTCATCCCTCTCTTTTCCAGAGCTATTAATTCACCTCGCTCTCTAAGCACACCAGGACCCAGCCTTGAAGGGCTCTGCCTCGAATGTGCCTCAGTCTCCAGAGTGCACTTCCATTCTCCAGCCCTCTTCTCTTTCCCCGTAGCTTCTATGCCTTCTCTTCCTGCCTGACGGAGGGCAGAGTCATTAAGCGGCGGTCACGAGAGGCCACGGCGGATGAGGTCTCACCGTGACTTGCTCGTCAGATAAGTGCGAACAGGACAGAAATATGATTACACTCCACTGTCTTTCTATAACGCGCCAAACAGTCCCACAGATATCAGCATCCCCGCCGAGACGCCTTTTTAATCTTTGGACGATTTGGGCCAAATTGGTGTTGCTCCCTTCGGACCATCTGAAACCAGCTCTGGTTTTGATGGAGATGATGTCAGATCCTTTTTAACATGTGTGGGATTTGAATCTACAGCCTGGCATTGATGAGTGCACAGATATATGCATCATACGTTGAGTAGTTATCATCCGCCTTATCGTTATGCAGCTTGGCGCTTTGATTGACTGATGGACGTTCCTGCGAACTGTAGACTATAGCCTATAGACTATTAGAAACATCTACCTTGTACTTTCACCCATTGGCCAATTTATTAGAAACACCAACTTTGTGCTTCCACTCACTGGCCACTTTATTAGAAACACCCACCTTGTACTTCCACTCACTGGCCACTTTATTAGAAACACCCACCTTGTTCTTCCACTCACTGGCCACTTTATTAGAAACACCCACCTTGTTCTTCCACTCACTGGCCACTTTATTAGAAACACCCACCTTGTGCTTCCACTCACTGGCCACTTTATTAGAAACACCCACCTTGTTCTTCCACTCACTGGCCACTTTATTAGAAACACCCACCTTGTACTTCCACTCACTGGCCACTTTATTAGAAACACCTACTCTGTACTTCCACTCCCTGGCCACTTTATTAGAAACACCCACCTTGTACTTCCACTCACTGGCCACTTTATTAGAAACACCCACCTTGTACTTCCACTCACTGGCCACTTTATTAGAAACACCAACCTTGTACTTCCACTGGCCACTTTATTAGAAGCACCTACTCTGTACTTCCACTCACTGGCCACTAACCGCCTTATGAAACACCAGCTCTGTTATTACCTCACTTAGTAGTACCACCTTGTATGCCACTCTACTTATTAGATACACATACCTAAATATATCACTGGCCACTTTATTAGTACATGTTTGTGTCAGCTTCCCTCTACCACATTCATCACTGGTCAGTGCATCACAGGTAACCAGATATGATTTGCCGTCGGGTCAAACTTCACGCCATGAGCAGTTTACTAGGCTATGGGGGACACATTGTATAGCCTCTTAGATTTAGCTTATGGCTCACCTACCCGGGAAATAACCAAGAGTGGCACCCTCAGCCCATAACTGTACTTGCATTCAGCTGGCCACGGCTATTAGATCGTTCCTACTTTGAGGAGGTCAGCTCCATGGGTGAAGCTGTTATGATAATCTGCTTGTGGGCCAGTGACGTAGCGATTATACCAAACCATATTGGCAGAAGTTATAAATAGACTCTTGCACTCAGGTCCCAGCACTAAATCAGCCTCGACATGATTTCTAGGATCTATCCCCTTATGGCCACTTTATTAGAAACACCCTACCTAGACACGCTTCACCCCTGTTCCCCGCAGCACTCGGCCAGAATACCACACACTGGCTCATGGCCTTTCAGGTGCTGGAGCAGGAAAGTTTTTCATCCCCACCTCATAGCTACTCATTAAAGCACCTCAGCTGCGGGGTCATCCACAGACTGGCTGTGATCGCGCGTCTAATCACGGTAATTAAGGCATCTACGATTATTACCCATATACAGATGAGTAGAGAGAGAGAGAGAGAGACAGACAAATGGGGAAACAAAAGACAGAAACTAGGCATAACAGGAACAGCAAGATCGCGCACGAGAGAGTGGGGAGACAGCCAGTGAAAGAGAAATGACACATTGTCCTCTCTAGCATTTAGGAGAAAGAGCTCCCCGCCTGAGAGAATCAGCCAGAAAGAGTAGAGCTCAGCCAGACTGAAGCGAGGATGAGCTGGAGGAGATGATGTCCAGTGGAGAGGCGGAGCTCCAGGGTAGGTGTTTGTAATCGTGTGGCCAGTGAGAAAATTATCCCAAACAGCGAATGAGCAGCGTGAATAGACAGAGAGAGTAGCACTGTTAAGCAGCACTCATCAGATCGAGGACAATGATTCTGGATCTTCCCTTTACTATAACGAGCTAAAGAACCTGCGGCCTGTCCCCGCAGGCCCTCGCCAGAAGAGAGGAGACAACAACGGGCTCATGGCCTTTCAGAGCTGGAAGCAGGCGCAGTTTAGGAGAACCTGAGAAAGTACTCATTAAACCCTCAGTGGAGTCCCACCCGAGGCTGTGAGAGGCTTTAGAGGGAGAGTAATAGTAGGCAGGAGTTATATTACGAGAGACAGAGAGAGACGTAAGAGAGAGAGAGAGAGAGGAAAGATGGAGAGAACAGGAGACAGAGAAACAGTAACAGGAAAGAGAGGGGAGAGAGTGAGAAAGAGACAGCAGGGAAAGAGAAAACTGAGAGTCAGTCAGATATAAGAGAGACAGAGAGAGTGTGAGAGAGAGACAGAAAGAAAGAGAGGACAGAGAGACAGAAGGAGGAGAGGGAAAATGAGATGGGAAAGACAAAGAAAGGGAGAAGAGAGAGAGGTCGGAGAGAAATGAGAAAAAAGGAGAAATAGGAGAGCCCAAAGGTGAAAGAGACAGAGAGAGTGTGTGTAAGAGATAGAGAGGGAGAAAGAGAGTGGGGACAGAGAGAAAGAAAGGTAGAGGGAGAGAGATGAGAAAGAAGGAGAAATAGGAGAACCCAGAGGTGAAAGAGACAGAGAGAGAGTGTGTGAGAGATAGAGAGAGAGAAAGAGAGTGGGGACAGAGAGAAAGAGAGGTAGAGGGAGAGAGATGAGAAAGAAGGAGAAATAGGAGAACCCAGAGGTAAGAAAGAGACAGAGAGAGAGAATGTGGGAGAGATAGAGGGAGAAAGAGACAGGAAAGAAAAACAAAGAAAGAGAGAAGACAGAGAGAGGGTGGGAGAGAAATGAGAAAGAAGGAGAGTAGAGAGATGAGCAAAGAGGAGAGAGAGAGGAGTGAGAGAGAGAGAGGGGAGTGGAGAGGGGAGAGAGAAGAGAACGAGAGGTAGAGAGGGCGAGGAGGAGAGAGAGACAAGAGCAGGGAGAGCAGAGTGAGAGAGAGTGAGAGAGAGAGAGAAAGAGGGAGTGAGAGAGAGAGAGAGAGAGAGAGAGGGAGTGTGAGAGGGGGAGAGGGAGAGAGAGAGAGAGAGAGAGAGAGAGAGAGGGAGAGAGAAATGGAGAAATGAAATGACCCCTGATTGTAATTCCTGCTCCTGTGTGGGTGTAAATAGTAAAGTCTCAGGCTGCTGATGTCCCGGCACGGTGAATTACAGCGTTAGCCCACATTCCACACAGGGACACTCGGTCTACCTCGGCTCAGGACACAGCAGACAATGGAAAGATGCAGCTACAGCTGTTTCCTGTCCCCTCTGACTCAGTAAGCGATCTGTGTGACCTCTTCATTCAGCATGACTCAGATGCAGCTGCGAGAAAAGTGGCAGAGCACGCGACGCGGCTGCAGCCTGTTAGAGCTCACCTCCGGCCGCACGCCACTCCTCACAAACAGGACACCTGAAAACACAGTTCCTGCAGATGGTGCGGTAGGAGTGGAGGTGGAGGGGCACCAGGACTTCTGAACATGTGATGCATGAAAACAAACCGTCTCCACCAAGACAACAGCGTGACTCATCCCTGAAGATGACTCGCTGCCATTCTGAGTCACTCCATGACAGTCTGGCACGACACCATGCAGTCTTTGGTGACGTGGTGTGGTGTTAAGGCCAGTCGTCGTAATGATCTGCGTGCATGGTGACATATATGGTCAATTAGGAAGCGGACGTGCCACTCTAATTTCCCTATCAGAAGGCTATTACATGGAGCTAGATACATACAATGCCTTACTGTATACCTGATGCAGATTTGTGATGAGTCATGTGACAGTGTTAATGTATTTTAATCACACCCATTCAAGGTGGAGGAGTACATCCAGGGCGTTATGAGGATACATCATCCCAAAAGAAAACAGATTAGTGAATATTTACCATAATCCATATTACAGTGTCAGGATTACAGACGACGTGTGTAGGAGCACTGGTGGGTCAGATGGTCCGTAAGATGGCTATGTGTGTATTGTAGACATGGTGACCTCTGGTTCCCTTCACCACCACGGTAAAGAACAGTGGTCTGTAGGTTTCTCCACCATGAACCACATCTCACCAAGCCACTCTGAATGACTGTGCTTACAGCTGAAGGACTGAACCAGTAGAGGATTCTCAAAAGTGGGCGGAGTTCCCTTTCTCACAAACATATACTGACAGCAGCACCATCTATCACTGACCTACTCAGATCAGTATCAGCTCTAGGTTCCATACATCCAGTAGAACTGTGCTATTCTCTCTCTCTTTCTCTCTGTCTCTCTCTCTCTCTCTCTCTCTCTCTCTCTGTCTCTCTCTTTCTGTCTGTGTCTCTCTCTCTCTCTCTGCCTCTGTCTCTCTCTCTCTCTCTCTCTGTCTCTTTTTCTGTCTGTGTCTCTCTCTCTCTCTCTGCCTCTGTCTCTCTCTCTCTCTCTCTCTCTCTCTCTCTCTGTGTCTCTCTCTCTGTCTCTCTTTCTCTCTCTCTGTCTCTCTCTGCCTCTGTCTCTCTCTCTCTCTGCCTCTGTCTCTCTCTCTCTCTCTCTCTCTCTGCCTCTGTCTCTCTCTCGCTCTCTCTCTCTCTCTGCCTCTGTCTCTCTCTGCCTCTCTCTCTCTCTTTCTCTCGCTCTCCCTCTCTCTCTCTCTCTCTCTCTCTGCCTCTGTCTCTCTCTGTCTGTCTGTCTCTCTCTCTCTCTCTCTCTCTCTGCCTCTGTCTCTCTCTCTCTCTCTCTCTCTCTCTCTCTCTCTCTCTCTCTCTCTCTCTGCCTCTCTCTGCCTCTGTCTCTCTCTCTCTCTCTCTCTCTCTGCCTCTGTCTCTCTCTCTCTCTCTCTCTCTCTCTCTCTCTCTCTCTCTGCCTCTACCTCTCTCTCTCTCTCTCTGCCTCTACCTCTCTCTCTCTCTCTCTCTCTCTCTCTGCCTCTACCTCTCTCTCTCTCTCTCTCTCTCTCTCTCTCTCTCTCTCTCTCTCTCTCTCTCTCTCTCTCTCTCTCTCTCTCTCTCTCTCTCTCTCTCTCTCTCTCTCAGACACACAATACACAAGCACACACATCACCTGCTCTCCAAACCGCCATATTTCTGACCTGATATAACTGACACAAAGCTATTACCGTGTTGTACAGTGTGACAGCCCCCTCTCATATTTAGCGCTCCTTCCATTCCACATGGTAATTATTATAATACACCCCTTAAACCGGATACATCTTAATTCCTGAACCCTGGAGGGTATATAGAGGATGGTAACCTGTGCAGCTCTGTCATATATCCAGTAAGAAATTGGCTATAGGAGCTAAACGAAGGCATGAGTGGCGTAAAGTCAACACTGCGTTCGGGAGAATAAGCTCTCGCCCAAAACGTCCCCCTCATTAAAACGAGGACTAGTGGTATTCCCCCACTGCAGTGTGTGTGTGTGTGCCGCATGGGATCTTGCTTGATGAGTCATCCCCTGAATGTTTATTGGCTCTGGAGTCTGTTGAAATTGCCACAGCCTTACTGCACCACCAAGTGGCCAGGAAGTGAATTGCACGGGCTAGGAAGACTGTACTGCAGCATGGGTGACTAATATGGGATATAGACTTCCAGAGTTTACCTAGAGGGATTAGAAGGAGTCTGAGTCCTCTGTCCTTATGCATCAGTCTATTTTCTGAATTATGAGGTCAGTAAGGAGGTCAGTAAGAGGGACTGTGGATGAGCATCCTGAGCAGCTGCATCATCGCCTGGTTTGGGAATGGCAATGCCTCAGACCACCAGACCCTATAGCGAATAGTGAGGACAGCTGAGAAGATCATAGGGGTCTCTCTCCCCTCTGTCACAGACATTCACACGCTGCACCCGTAAGGCCCTCAGCATTGTGAAGGACCCCACTCATCCCTCACATGGACTTCTCAGTGCTGCCGTCTGGGAGAAGGTACAGGAGCATCCGTGCTGTCACTCTGCAACAGCTTTGTCCCACAACAAGTCAGAGTAGTCTAAACAACAGAGGCTGAACTAAACCCCCGCCAAAACCACGACCCCCACGACCCCTAGTATTATAAATCTGTCTGCATCCTATTTATTTTATTTATACCTTCCACACTTTACTACCTCACTGCTGTGTTTCATGTCTCATGTGCGATGTATGCTGTCTGCATATACAGGGGTTGGACAATGAAACTGAAACACCTGTCATTTTAGTGTGGGAGGTCTCATGGCTAAATTGGACCAGCCTGGTGGCCAATCGTCATTAACTGCACACTGCACCAGTAAGAGCAGAGTGTGAAGGTTCAGTTAGCAGGTAAGAGCACAGTTCTGCTCAACATACTGCAATGCACACAGCATTATGGGTGACATACCAGAGTTCAAAAGAGGACAAACTGTTGGTGCACGTCTTGCTGTGCGCATCTGTGACCAAGACAGCAAGTCTTTGTGATGTATCAAGAGCCACGGTATCCAGGGTAATGTCAGCATACCACGCAAGAAGGACGAAACCTGCCCACCAGATCACGTAGTGACCATGGCCACTATCCTGCAAGAAGAGAATGGCTTAAACTCCCTCTGACCACTGTGCAGGACGCAGTCCATATGTCATGCCCAAGACCAAACTGACGCTGTATTGGGCCACAAAAAGGAGGCCGCCTACACCATACTAATTAAAGATTGTGGTCCCCTAAAAACCAGATGTTGTCAGTTTTATTTGTCCAACCCACCTATACGTCACAGCATACTCAAAATTTCTACGCCCAACTTCTTTAACCCAATACCTACCTGTTAAATATCTATACACCTTGCACTCATTACCAGTACTCAGAGCTGAATCTTATTTATTGTATTTATTGTCTTGCACGTCGCACGTTCTGCAGTCTGTCCTATTGCTTTTATGTTCTTGGTTTGTTCCATGTGGCACCCTTGTTCTGGAAAAAACGTAATTCCATTTCACTGTGTACAGAGTACTTGTACAGAGCTGTAATGACAATAAAAGCCACTTGACTTGACTTGAAGGAGATACAACAATACAACATATTGCTACACGGAAGCCCAGCAAGCTTGGCTAAACATCCCCCCCTCATATAGAACCATGAAAACTCAAAGAACCATTTGGGAGCCTAAATGGCTTCTCCAACCTGGTTGTAGAATGGGTTGCGTATATTCTATGTTGCCCCCAAAAGGGTTCTTCTGTTTTTACGACATCAAGCTTGTAACAATACAAAAAGCCTTTTTGGTGTTACATAGAATCATTTCCAAAAAGGTTCTATGGATAACGATATACAACGCGACGTCCTCTGTCAATCACAAGAACCATATAAGGATGCAAACTGGTCTCTGGATGTCTATGTCTCTGTACAACACCGAATAGGGTTCTTGTGCTGACATTGTAACAATAGAACACTATAAGGTGCTAGATAGAATCATTTCCATTTTTTTTTATCTAGAACCATATACAGTTATATAACACCAAATAGCGGCTATGTTGTAACTGTACAAGATTTTTTATTTTGGTGCTCAGTAGAACTATTTTCAATAAGGTTCTACATAGCACCATGTACAACATATTCCCCATCAATTTTAAGGACCTCTGTGTAGCACCAAACACGGTTCTTCTATTGTTACAAGCTAGAAGAACCATGAGTGGTAGACAGAAAGTAACAGCAGCTTGGGTTCATCACCAGCCACATGCTGACCACATGCTGTTGGTGGTAAACTGGAACCCACACACAACGCCAACTATTCCATAACCACCATCACACCACACACTAACCTCCCCTAGGTCACACACCCATACCATTAACTAAAGAACCCTCACCACATATATCCCATCTTCCCAACACATCCTCATCACTGTGGCTGGATGTCTCTGACAGGCAGCATCGGTAACACGCTCCTGGTGCCAAACACAGACAGCGTGTCAGTAGCACGAAGCCCAAACTGCCTGAGGTGAAACTGCAAGGCCAGTTTTCTGGTCATGACCCGCAGCGCCACAAAGGAGGCCAACACTTCGCCCAGCAGGAAGGCCAAGAAAGTATCTTTGGCTAAGATACTAGGGATGTGAACCGCTACCGCTCCAGAGGCAGAATCATCAAACCCCTTTCATCAGCCTTGAAACGAAGAAGAGCTAGGCCCCATGGGCCGCTGGGAAGAGGACGGAACGGAGATCAGCCAGAATCCGGCCAGCTCCGGCACCTAAGGATACAGAAGTACATTTGTTTTTTTCCTTTGGTGTATTGTAGACTTGAAGTCTTTACCCATCGTTAGATGACATTTGTAATTTCATACTTAAAGGTAGACTCTGGTGTTGTTTAGGGTAGCCTGTATCTGATCCATCCAAAATGCGTACTAGATTATCACAGGTATATGGACAGGAAGCTTTATTGATATGACTTGTGAATAGGACGTTGCCTCAGCATTATGGAAGGGATTCACATCAGTACATGGAAATCAAAATGACGGTCCTTGGTAAATGACTGCATGACTGAATCACTTGTGAGGTCTTTCGAGCTTTTACTGAACTGGAAAAATACACCAGGAATGGACTAGAGGACCCTATAAAATTTGGTTTGGTAGCGTCACTGAATCATTTAAAATGTTTCATTTCTAGCCACCTTTTTAAAATTAAATGAAATGTAATTAAATAAAAAATTAAATTAAATTAAATTAAAAATTACAAATTAAAAATTAAAAAAAAAAAAGCGATAATGAACATAATACATTTTAAATTAAAAATTACAATTAAACATAACTTTTAATTTAAATTTAATTTATTTTAATGCAATATTAAAAATCTGAAAGTCATTAAATTGTTGTATTGCTTTTTTATTTTTTGTTTGTGATTTTAAGTGTTTTTTAAATAAAAACTTCATCGTCAAATGTTAGGTGTGCTATTTTGAGTCGCTTTATGCTAATATATGTTTTTATTTATTACATCTGTTTTTTAGAACATTATCACAGTGTGGGGGGGGGGGGGTGGGGGGGGGGGGG
>JAMWET010006750.1:0-22500 GCA_024036415.1 Prochilodus magdalenae
CCTGTGGGGCAGCGTCCTGTGGGCAGCGTCCTGTGACCACTGATGAAGGACTAGAGGATGACCAACACTGCACTGTGCAGCAGCAGATGAGCTATCGTCTCTGACTGTCCATCTACAAGGCGGACAAGCAAGGTAGGAGTGTCTAATAGAGTGGACAGTGAGTGGACACAGTGTCTAAACACTCCAGCAGAGTTCAAATGAGAGGCTGACCAGGTCAAGAGAGAGTACGAATGAGAACCTGACAAGGCCAAGACGGAGGCCAAATGAGAGGCTGACCAGGTCAAGATGGAGGCCAAATGAAAGCCTGACCAGGTCAAGATGGAGGCCAAATGAGAGCCTGACCAGGTCCAGAGAGAGGCTAAACGAGATCCTGACCAGGTCAAGACGGAGGCCAAATGAGATCCTGACCAGGTCAAGACGGAGGCCAAATGAGAGCCTGACCAGTTCAAGACGGAGGCCAAATGAGAGCCTGACCAGGTCAAGATGGAGGCCAAATGAGAGCCTGACCAGGTCCAGAGAGAGGCTAAACGAGATCCTGACCAGTTCAAGACGGAGGCCAAATGAGAACCTGACCAGTTCAAGTCGGAGGCCAAATGAGAGGCTGACCAGGTCAAGAGAGAGTCCGAATGAGAACCTGACCAGGTCAAGAGAGAGTCCGAATGAGATCCTGACCAGGTCAAGAGAGAGTCCGAATGAGAACCTGACCAGGTCAAGACGGAGGCCAAATGAGAACCTGACCAGTTCAAGTCGGAGGCCAAATGAGAGGCTGACCAGGTCAAGACGGAGGCCAAATGAGAACCTGACCAGGTCAAGATGGAGGCCAAATGAGAACCTGACAAGGCCAAGACGGAGGCCAAATGAGAGGCTGACCAGGTCAAGACGGAGGCCAAATGAGAGGCTGACCAGGTCAAGACGGAGGCCAAATGAGAGGCTGACCAGTTCAAGATGGAGGCTAAACGAGAGCCTGACCAGTTCAAGTCGGAGGCCAAATGAGAGCCTGACCAGGTCCAGAGAGAGGCTAAACGAGATCCTGACCAGGTCAAGAGAGAGAGAGTCTGAACGAGATCCTGACCAGGTCAAGACGAAGGCCAAATGAGAGCCTGACCAGGTCAAGAGAGAGTCCGAATGAGAGGCTGATCTGGCGAAGACAGCGGTGAAATGAGACCCCCCAGGCCAATATAGGACCCCAATGAGAACCGAACTTGGCCTTCAGGCATGAGGCCAATAATACTTCTAACTGACCAGATGTTGACCATAGATGCTCACGTCCTGACGGGCTTATTCAGTCGGTCAGCTCCAGTAAAAACAGCCACCTACCTTTCATTCATTTATTTGAGTCTGCCTAGTTACTCTTAGTGCGTGATAACGATCTGCGTATGTGAAGGTGGCATGGTTCTTGGAAGCCCGGCTCTTCGAGGCATGCTGTAGGCCTGCATGTGTTATGATGCTGATTGTGTTGGAAAAGACTAACCGGGATTTAAAGTGCGTGTCACCTAATGCCTCTAGAGGACAACAATTCAGAATCGTGCCAACAGTGGTTAAGTAGTCCGGGCAAATCAGCAGCTTAATGTCACACCCTGCGTCTCCCTCAGCGCTCCTACATCTAAAAGTAACATAGGCTTCCAGTCGCCAGCTATCTGCTCTCTCCCTCATCTCTCTCTCGTCTCTCTTTTTCTCTCTCGTTCTCTCTCTCTCTCTCGCCCGTCAAACCTCCTCCTCTCTCTCTCTCTCCCCTGGTCGCCTCTCCCTCGCTCTCCCTTCTCTCTCTCTCTCTCCCTCTCTTCCTCTCTCTCCCTCTCTCTCTCTCTCTCCCTCTCTCGCTCTCGCTCTCGCTCTCTCTCTCTCTCTCGATATCTCTCTCTGTCTCTCTCTCTGTCTCTCTCTCTCTCTCTCTGTCTCTCTCTCTGTCTCTCGCTCTCTCTCTCTAGTTCTCGCTCTCGCTCTCTCTCTCTCTCTCTCTCTCTCTCTCTGTCTCTCTCGTTCTTGCTCTCAATCTCTCTCTCTCTCTCTTTCTCTCTCTCTCTCTCTCTTCTATTCTCTCTCTACTCTCTGCATCTTCGCTCGCTCGCGTGTCTCTCTGTTCTCAATCTATCTTCGCTATCTCGCTTCTCCGCTCTCTCGCTCTCTGATCTCTCTCTTCAAAGAGTATCTCTGAAAGAGGGTCATCTAGCTATCTCTCTCTCTATCCTAGAATAAAGCGGTCTCTCTGCTCTCTCTCATGCTAATCGTTTTACGCGTCACTCTTGGTCTCTTGTGCATGGCAAAGGTCTCTGCCATAAATCTCGCTGTAGTGGCATGGTATTTTTGTATTTGTTAGTGTTTTTGTCTTGAGTTGCTGTGACTGAGATGACACAAGGGACGACTTGATTGATAGAGGTCAGGCGTAGGATGACGATCCCTCACTGAGGTTCCTCTGTGTGTTCTCCTATAGAATCAGTCTTGTAATGAGGAGTCCTATTGCGATATGGATATGGCTGTGACATCAAGCAAACAAAAAAGAGACGGTATGAATTTATGGACCCAGGATAAGACTCATTACTGTGACAACTATAGGCCTACATAAAGTTGTGTAGTGCTAGCCGGTATGTTAACGCACAACGTTGGTCACACTGGCCATTGACCAAATATGGGGATGACGGCGGAGATACTCTACGGTAACGAGCTGCCTACAAATGGTGGCATAAGCATGGGCAAATTCAGTTCCCACGATATCCTGGATCGCAAGACACAGTTTGCATTCAAATGTACTCCATCAGTAGGGACAGGTGTGGTGTGAGCTAAGCTATGAGCTAACGAGTAACTTCTCTGTAGTTTTAGACGGATTATGAAGTATTTCCAGTTATTGGAATTCCAACCATTTTTCATTTTTTGCATATGTAAACATTATGAGTTCCAAGATTCATTAGGGCTCTATCGCAGGACCACCTTTGTCTAGTCCCACGACATGTTCTCAAGAGTTATAGCTAGTGGCATGTTGGTGCAAGGTCAAGTTCTAAGTTTGTGTTAGATCGCGTTGAGACCACAATTCCTGCAACAGATACTGAGTCAACAGAGAACCTAGGCAAGTCGCTGCAAGTCCTAAATAAGGGACCAGAATGAGTCAGGTCATGGTCCAAGATGACAGCCTGACTGGCGTCAAGACAGAGATAAACCATAGTCCGACAGAGTCAGGCCACCTGAGAGCTGATTGGTCGAAAAGTCATGAGTGATGCGCTAAATCAAGACTAGGTTCAAATAAGTTAAGGCTGGCCGACCAAGGCAGAGTCCTAAACTACGCACACATACAGAGTCCTGTATCTCAGTATGGCGTCGGCGCCGCCGTGTTTTGCTACCCTAAACACGCCAGACTTCTCGTATGACTGTAGAGGTTCCTAATGGTGTCCTGTGATAATTCCATCCCATGTAGCTTTGACAACTCCTCACATAAGTTTCCTGTGCAGATGGTGCGGTAGGGGTGGAAGGGTGTGAGGGGCAGCACCAGCCTTCTGGACGTGACGACAAATCGCGTTCATTCTTGGTGCTGTACGACGGTGCCGCCACACACGGATTCGTGTGGGCGTACATCCACCAAGTCGCTATGAAGCGGGACTCGTCCTGAAGATGACCCGCTTGCATTCTGAGTCACTCCATGACAGTCTGGTACACACCACTGCAGTCTGTGGTGGAGGTGGACGTGGTGTTAAGGACAGTCGTCGCCAATTGCGCGGCACCAACAGTGTATGACTCATGGAGGACACCTGTTCTGGGTGCTACATTCATGTACAGTAATACAGGAGCTGTCCTTGCTTAGTCACGTCATCACGATGTCAAACTTAGCCCAACCTAAGTTATTCTTACAACGTTGTTTAGATTCCTTCTTGGGGCAGCTACCAAGGTGGTTCTTCTGTGGGGACTCACTATTCAGGGGCGAGGTAGCTCTGAGACACTCTCCTCAGACGTACCCCCTTTTAAAAATACATAACTCTGATGTGCGTACCTAGGGCAAATGGATGTGGATCGCTTTATAACCGGCGACCACAGAGCCATCTGAAGGATCTCCAGCAACTCCATTAGGCTGCAGCACGGCAGCAGCAGCATCATTGCCAGTCGTTCTGGAGAACCTGAGAAGTGCGGTCCCGGTCCACCACAAGAAACGTGAAAACTGACGTGAAGTCATGCTGACTCTGCTGATTGGGTCCGTTTCTTCAGCTTGGGCTGCGATTGCGTCCTTCCTAATTGCTTTCTCCCACGCCCACAAAGGGGGGCTCCTGCAAGCTTCGGGACGTCGCAGTAGTATTAGTACTGCGTCCAGTGGGAGTCCTGATGTGGAATGAGCTGGGAATTCGCTACGTGAATGTGCGTGTGATATTGTAACATAATCTCTCTTCCATTACAGGAAGCTATCAAGGAAGCGCGTGTTATCCCTTTACCTCCGTGTGCCTCTCTAAGGTTCCGCCATTCGCTATTAACCGCCAGGACCTTTTCCTTCGGGCTGAGGTCTCAGTGTCTTTAGAAAGTCCTATTCTATTCACAACAGCCTCTAATTCAGGTGGCCAGCTATTACAGCCTCGCGAATCAGCCAGCCTAGCTTTAGTACTTTCCCACAGTGTGGCGGGGAGATTAGTATGTGAATGAGCGGGCTAGCAGGCGCTATGTCTAGGCCTTCAATGATGATATGACTAAGACATCATCTCCGTGATGACGTTATTGGCTCGTATCACTTCGGTGAAATGGTTTTACTTTAGTCACAAGTTGTAGAATTGCCTGGACTTCAATAGCTAATATTTTGCAGTGTGCAAAGTAAGCCATCGCCGCTGTCCGTTGATTAAGTAAAAGCAAGTATCTCAAACATGGCAACTTTAACAGGTATGCCAAAACCTCATACGTTTTATATGCAGAGCTCCACTGGTAGACAGACGTCCTTTCATACGCGAGCACATTCTCACTATGCGGTTTCCAGTTGGTCGTTCATCATGCAAATCACCAGAGGCGCCTCTACACACGTGTAAACGGCAGCGGGGCTGTTTTTTAAATGGTATGCATAAAAGTCATAAAATGGACAAAAATGGAGTCATACATGTTTTCATTGACTACTAACGATGCGATGTATCTCAATTTTTGTCATTTACTTTATTGTATCATCTTGATCACATGCAGCTGGCCGTTTCACTGTGTTAAAAATTACCCACAATGAAGCGGAATAAACGAAGTCTGCCGCAAAACTGTCTTGAGAGACGTCTGGTTCCATTGACTTCCATTAAAGTTAAATGAGGTTTTTGCTCTCCTCTGTAAAGGTGCCATTTTGGAGATACTTGTTTGAGCAGCAATTGAAAGCTAATGTTTTCTAGCATAATCGTCCCTTTAAGCTAAACACTCTTATCGGCTGCTCTGTATTGTGCTCTATTAGTCTCCTAACCTTAGAGGACTCTTGGGGACTTGTATAAGTCGTGAGGTTAAAGGCTGGTCAGCGTGTTGATGGCAAGGAGACAGGAATGATCAGAGGTCAGTGAGACATGGTAGTGGAGTGGCTATACTGGGCTCATGTCGGGTGAATGTGAAGACCACACCAGAACTCTCCAGAATGATCCTCAAACCAGTTCTGGACAACCTCAACCCAATGGCACGCTGCATTGTCCTGTTGGAGTATCCCATCACTGTGGTGGTATGTGAAGTCAATAAGGGGTTCAAACGGCAGTAAAACATAGCAGGCACTGGTCGGTGACGTTTAGGTGGACCAGTGGACCCAACCTATGCCATAACAAGGCACCCCACACCAGTACGGAACCACCACCAGCCTTGTTGACTACAGGTCTTCATGGGGTCTGCGCCACTCACACGAACGCTACCATCTGCCCAAAACAACTGGCACTGTGACTCACCGGACCACGCTGCATGCTGCCAATTATCTTCCGTCCAGTTAGAAACCTCACGAGTCCAGCTGAGGCACCTTCCCCGATGTGCGGGTGTTAACAGAGGCACCGGCCTGCGGAATACGTGTGCAGGGCCTCCTCTATTGAATGTGGATGTGGTTTCTGCTGGAGTTGCTTGTCGTTATTTGCTTCCATACAGCTAGAAGCATGTAGCTGTGTAAAATGATTTCCAGTGCTGTAGCATTAACATCACCCTGACCCCCACCCGCCTCCATACCATTATTCCCACTCCACCAAACTTTACTGCCAGCACTCTGCATTCCGGTAGGAAGTGTTCTCCTGGATTCTGCAAACCACCAAAGTTTGGCATCACACATTGTGGTCAGCCATGAGCTATATGGACTGACCAATATCATTATTAATAGTGTTTGTTGTTTTTCTTGATGTGGGCTCTTCAACAACCCATCAGGCCAGTGAACGTCAGGCCCCTGACAGCGAGGGCCTGTCCCCTACACTTGTTCCCCTGGCTCTGTTACCATTATGAACCTGGAAACTGACAGTCCCACTGAATGAGTCGCTCTCCACGAGAATGGAAATGAAATCTCAGAACTTTCTTTACCAAACAAATAAGACAGCGTTAATCTGTCACCTAATTGTTCATTAATTATGCTATAAATCACAGCTGTGCTGACAGCCATTCCCCGTTATTAATATCACACATGGGGGAAGCTCCTTTCATGCTGTGGCCCACTTCTCCTCGGTTCCAACCCCCCATAGCTCCTAAAAGACCTTGCGGCTATGGATGAAGCGGGCGACACAGCCAGAGTCACTTACAGTCTAAATAAAATGCAAATAATAGTTTTTATTACAATGATAATTAAAAAAAAATCAAATAATTGATTACTGTAAATTACTTTATAATTAATATTTACTTTAATCTAAATTTTGAATAATAATAATGATAAAATTGTATATGTTAGTAGGTTGTGTATATATGCTTAATTGTTTTGTTCATTTATTTTATATTTTGATACATGTAAATTATAATTAATGACATTTATTAAATGGAAAAAATACATATACATATAAATGTATAAAAAAAATACATTTTTCATTCAATGTCATATATATATATATATATATATATATATTTTTTTTTTTTTTTTATGTATATATAAATATAATTTTTATATATATACAATAATTTTTCATATAATCAATGCTACTAAATATAAAAACAAACAAATAAATAAATAAAATATTATATTTTATTATAATATTATATATATATATTATAATATTATATAATATATATATTATATATATTATATAATAATAGCATTATTTCTTCATGAAAATATCATTTTTTTTATCATTAAAAATATATAAATATTTCCATAACATGGTACCACTTTACAATAATGCCACCCTTATAAAGGCTTTATTAATGGTTTATAATGCATTGATAAATAGTTATTCATTCAGTCATAAACACCTTAACATCACTAACACCTTCTCTGAAGTCTGCTTGAAGCCTGTCCATGTAATCACATATGCATGTTAATCATATACAGTAGCTCACTTTTTGCCCGTTTTGTTAATGTGTTATAACTGCTTATTAACACTTATACCCTAATCTAACAGCCATTAATAGACCGGTTCTAAAGCATCCATAAAACCTTTATAGGAGCAGTCACATTCTAAAGTGTCACCCATAAAAGTACCAACGAACATAAACAACTTCGCTTCTCTCAAACCTCCACAGTAAAGGCCTTTACTGGCCCTAATCAGAGCTGAACACCACTCCTTTATCTGAACCGCCCCTGAAATGGAGATGTCAGGCTCTCCATGCAGTCTGGCTGGTGACTGTCTGATGAAAATGGATATATGAAATTACATTTTTTGGTTTCAGCTGAGGATATTACAGGAGCCGTCGCAGTCGTGTAGGCCGTTAGCGTGCTGCTGAACTGCCACAGTGGCGGTTCTCCTCTTACAGGTATTGGCCACCAAGTAAAGCAAGGCCTTTATCACGCCATGTGGTTTTTGGCTACTGAGCTGTGTCTAGGGATGGATGGCGTTCCTGCCCATCAGCTGATACATGTCTAGCTAATATCGCCTCATGGGTGACAGCCCACTACCTTAAGATCAATCCCAGCAAGACTGAGCTGCTGTTTATTCCTTGGCACTACAGGTCCTCACCATGAAGAAGTGGCCTTGGTGTGATTCTGGATGACCAGTTATCGCTCTCCTCTCATATTGTGGCCTCCTGAGAGAGCTACAGAGCGCGAATCAGCTTCGCAATATGAGAGGAGAGCGATAACTGGTCATCCAGAACCAACTGATCCAGAATTATCCAGAGGCAAGGCTTGTCTTCAGTCTTCCAATGGACCAGCCCCTCCCTACCTTACGGCAATGGTCAAGAGTCAGTCTGTACCTCAAGCCCTTCAAGCTTCAGGTGCAGCTCAGCTTGACCCACCATCCTTCAAGATGCATGGCAGACAAGCGTCCAGACTCTTCTCTGTCCTGGAGGGCTAATGGTTGAATGAACGTCCACTGGCCTTCCAAACAGCACAAACTCTCACGGGCTTCCAATTCAGACTGAAAATCCAAAATTTGTTGGTCTCAAGTCAAGTCCATTTTTCCCTCGACCAGTGAGATGTTCCTGGTGCCACTGGCCACAGGACAAGTTCAAAGTGTGATTGGTCCACCTCCATACTTAACAGTTTGGAGAGATGTTCATTTCATTAAATTCTCCACCCCCTTTTCTCCAAACAAATTTTGGATTTCGTGACTGGCTTCCAGGCTTTGTTAGATGTTCCTCAAGTTTGTGGTGAGGACATAGGACAGGTTTTCATCTGGTGACCCTTCCATGGGGGTCACATTTGTGCAGGCACCACCACTCCAGAGTTTGAGGTTGTGTACAGTTAAACAGAGGTTCTGATTTGAGGCTTCCTGCCAGGAATTCTGTTGGAAAGTTATTTTGGTCTTCCAGGCATTAACGTGACCTCCATCATTCCTGTTTACAGACATTTCTTACTTACCAGATATTGAACTGAGGAGACACTCCTCTCATAGCTTCTCCTGCTTTGTGGCCATCAGTTATTGTATTGTATGGTCAGAGTTATGGGCAACTACTGCAACTCGCTCCTGGCTGGTCTTCCTCTTCGGGCCATCAGGCTGCAACTAGTCCAGAAGGCAGCAGCTCGACTCATCTTCAATCTTCCAAAGTTCACCCACGTCACACCACTGCTGCGCTCCCTTCACTGGCTTCCTGTTGCTGCCCGCATCAGATTTAAAACTCTGAGGCCTACAAAGCCGAGAATGGACCAGCACCTCCCTCCTAATGGCAATGGTGAAGAGTCGAGCTGTACCTCGAGCCCTTCAAGCTTCAAGTACAGCTTGTCTCGAACCGCCACCCCTGAGGACACATGGAAGACAAGCGTCCAGACTCTTCTCTGTCCTGGCTCCCAGATGGTGGAATGAACTCCCACTGGCTGTCCGAACTGCGGGGTCTCTCGCGGTCTTCAAACGCAGACTGAGGACCCGTCTCTTCGTAATGCACTTAAGTGAGTGAGCTCTAGTAGAGGTGTATATGTGTATTTACTGGTGTTGCACTTATAATGACCTTTTCTCCTCTATAGGAGCACTGGGCTGGGGTTGCCAGGTAGTGCACTTTTGCTTTATATATGTCTGTGTATTGATCTCTCTAGGTATGAGCGCTGGGGTGGGGTTGCCAGGTAGTGCTCTTTTGCTTTATATATGTCTGTGTATTAATCTCTAGGTATCAGCACTGGCCCCTGTTCGGGCACTGTCTGAGCTCGTGGTGAGTTTTTGGTTCTTCCTGTACTAGTTGGATATTATCCAGTGGAACACTGAGCACGGTTGTAAGTCGCTCTGGATAAGAGCGTCTGCTAAATGCCTTCAATGTAAATGTAACTGCTTAGAGGAGCCCAAGCCTGGAGATAGTTGGGACAGGTTTGAGGAGCCAGAGTCCTTATAAAGTGGTGCTTTGGTATTAGCATCACCTAGTCTTTCCTAACAATGACTCTGAACATGCCAGGGCTCTAATGAGCTCTGAGATCTTGATAAAGCTGATCTGAGAGCTTTGATCTCTTGGGGTGCCCGAACGCTTGCATGGTTCTCCGTTCCTGTTTTCGCTCAAACACTGTACAAAGGAAGAACATCACACGGATCCTCCTTAGAACTTTGGAAAGACCATCGTCCACTTACTAGCCTAACCCACTTAGTCCTATCGGGTCATGGGAGCCTAAAACGTAAGGCAGGGCGTGAGGCAGAACACACCCTGGACAGGCCACCATCACAGGGCAGACACTGGTGTTAGCATCTCCGGTTCACCTGCCTCCATGTCTTTGATAGGAAACCAGAGCATCCCAAGGAAGCCCACACAGACACGGGGTGAACATGCCAGCTCCAGACAGAGGGGAACCCGGTCACCCCAGCATGAAACCCAGGCTCTTCTTGCTGTTAGGAGAAATCTCCACCTACTGCACCAGCATGACCCCCATGGCTGGGACAGGAGGTGTTGACCCAGGGTTAGCATGCAGCTGTGGGTTACTGATACTGCTAACCCTGTGAAGAACTATGTACAGCAGTACAACAGAAGGACCTGTTTAGTCCTGGCACCCCAGAGCCCAGCTGTATCGAGCTCGGAATAACAGATGTATACGACCTTCATATTCAGAGGCACTTACGGTATATCGCCCGCCGCTCTTCTCAGAATAACAGTGCACGGCTTGATTTCCCAAAAGCAATCACTGCTATATGGTAGCACAATGATCTCTATTAGGCTAAAAGCTAAATTGAGTGTCTTTTCGAGCTCTTCATATAACAGTGATTGTTCTGCCGCGAAGCTTTTTTGGGAAATGGGGCCAGACGGAGAAAGGTCTAGATTGATTGCCTGTCTGTCTGCCGAGTTCAGGCTTAACTTTCTTTGGCTGCATTTAGACGATGCCTTTTTATATTTCCTCTGCCGTCTCGTGTATTCCGTTTGCGTCTGGTCTGTTTATCACCACGGTAGCTTTTAGCCGGATTGCCCTAAAAGCACAAGGAAGTTTACCACCTTTACAGACTTTCCGGTTTTATTTCATACGGGAATTCCTGCTCTTCAGTGGTCAGGACCCCCACAGGACCACCACAGAGCATGTATCATGTGGGCGGTGGATCATTCTCAGCAGAGGAGTATATATGTAAGCAGAGTGGATCAGACAATGCGGTGATGCTGGACAGCTCAGTGTCACTGCTGGAATCGTCCACCAACCCAAACTATCCAGGGTAGGGTCCGGTGACCATTGAGGAAGGACTAGAGGATGACCGACACTGCACTGTGCAGCAGCAGATGAGCTATCGTCATCTACAAGGTGGACCAGCAAGGTAGGAGTGTCTAATAGAGTGGACACTGAGTTTTTCAAGCTCGCCACCACATGTGAAACAAGGACGGGTCATGACTGACCCAACATCCACGACTGCAAACCTCCAGCGAGCAGTGGTGTCCTCCATGAGTCGTCCTGTTAGTGCAGCACCATCGGCAGACGGCTGCACCACGCAGGACTACATGTACACAGACCGTTACCACGACTGTCCTTAACACCACGTCACCGTCACCAAAGACTGCAGTGGTGTCGTACCAGACTGTCATGGAGTGACTCAGAATGGCAGCGGGTCATCTTCAGTGACGAGTCCCGCTTTAGTCTTGGTGGAGACGCCCAACGAATCCGCGTGTGGAGGCACCGTGGTCAGCACCAAGATGAACGGTTTGTCATCACACGTCCAGAAGACCTGGTGTCCCTCCACCTCCACCCCTACCGCACCATCTGCAGGAACTGTGTGAGGATGTTCAAGCTGCATGGGATGGATTATCACAGGACTCCATTAGGAACCTCTACAGCTCCATACCGAGACGTCTGGCAAGTTGGGTTAGCGAACACGGCGGCCGACGCCATACTGAGAGACAGACTTCTGTATGTGTAGCTCAATAAATATTGATCATATCAGTCTAAACTTATCACCAGTTATTGATCCTGGTCACCTTCATCTTCCTCTCCAACAGCACCGCACTCGAACACCTCCTTCTGGGTGCGGCTGTGCTTTTGATGATGAGTGTTAATGGCATTCTTAGAGTAAGCGCTAGCACACGACACCTCTCACAGAGACTGCTTGAAAGGAATCTGTGAAGATTCCTGCTTACTCTGGTTCGGAATGCTCGGAGCATTCTTTATATTAACGCTGGCGTGAGTCATGCACTGTTCTCTTGAAAGACATTCCGAATAGACGTTACCGTCTGTACTCGGTTAGACCAGCGATCATGCTCATACATGTGCCTGATTCACCAAAGCAGCCGGCTTCCATCTCTGGCAAGACAAGCACCAAGGCCGGTTCATCAAAACCAACGATGTCTCTCATCATTCCCGGTTCCGACTGCACCAATAAGATTAAACCAGCATCCACATCATAGACAAAGACACATCGGCCTGCTCTTGTGAACAATCCTCAGAGGCTAATGACAAGATGCACCAGTAAGATGGCAAATTCCCTCATCACCTCCACTGTCCATACAGGACACTCTGTAGGTGTACAGGTCCAGGCTGTAGTCCATCTGTTTCTCTGTGTACTGTATTACCCTGTTCTCCAATGGTCAGGACCCCCACAGGACCACCACAGAGCAGGTATGATGTGGGTGGTGGATCATTCTCAGCACTGCAGGGACACTGACGTGGTGGTGGTGTGTTAGTGTGTGTGGTGCTGGTGTGAGTGGATCAGACACAGCAGTTCTGCTGGAGTGTTTAGACACTGTGTCCACTCACTGTCCACTCTATTAGACACTCCTACCTTGCTGGTCCACCTTGTAGATGGACAGTCAGAGACGATAGCTCATCTGCTGCTGCACAGTGAGGTGTTGCTCATCCTCTAGTCCTTCATCAGTGGGTATAGGACGCTGCCCACAGGACGCTGCCCACAGGACCCTGTCTACAGGACGCTGCCCACAGGACGCTGCCCACAGGACGTTGCCCACAGGACGCTGCCCACAGGACGCTGCCCACAGGACACTGCCCACAGGACGCTGCACAGAGGACGCTGCGCACAGAACACTGCCCACGTTGCCCACATGCTGACACAGGATGCTGCCCACAGGACAGGCTGCCCACATCAGGATACTGGCTGTATAGATTTGGATCCCTGTTGTTTGCCTACCGTGAAAGGTTCTCCGGGGTCGACCTGAAGAGGGCGGGTTCCCCTTTTGAGTCTTGGTTCCTCTCAAGGTTTCTTCCTCTTGGTGTGAAGGGGGTGTCCCTGCCCCAGTCGCCTCTGGCTTGCTCACTGTGGGCTTGGACCCGGATTCCCTACAAAGCTGCATAGTGACAACATCTGTCGTAACAGGTGATGTAGAAAACGGATAACACTTTACGTCTTCATGATGGGTGTGGTGCAGCGGATAACACCACCACCCACAAGGAAGCTACAGTCCTATGTGGGAGACTGGGGTTTGATTCCCGGTCTGGGTGACTACGCTGTACTACACCAGTAAGAGTCCTTGGGCCAGACGCCCAACACTACACTGGCCTCCCTGCAATATGATTAACCTTGGAGAAGGTTCTCCGGGTACGAGTCTCAGCTAAATGTCATTAATGGAAATGGGAATGTTTTCGGTCACTTCTCTGCCGAAAGGTCAAGCTTCCAGGATTAAAAAATTCCAAGATTCCAGGCAGCTCCAATAAAAAGTTCCCAAACTTGTATAAGAGTGCACTTGAACACAGCGCTGTGTTGCTGTGCCTGCTCTAACTACAAGCAAGCAGTCACGTCTGTTCCAGCTGTCTGCGTCGGCGATGCATGGCCTGCTTTGGCCCTAATGAAAAAGCTCAATCTTCATAGTATAATCTCCCACCTGGGTGATCGGAGCAGGTCAGACGTGACGGTCTGCGTGTGGACGGTTTGAAACTGAAACGGAGTCGTAAATGAGCTTCGGCTAAACCAGAAGGAGAGTGCTCTCGCGCTCTCTCGCTCTCTCTCTCTCGCTCGCTCTCTCTCGCTCTCTCACTCTCTCTCGCTCTCTCACTCTCTCTCTCTCTCTCTCTCTCTCTCTCACTCTCTGTCTCGCTCTCTCGCTCTCTGTCTCGCGCTCTCTCTCTCTCTCACCCTCTCTCTCACTCTCTCTCTTGCTCTCTCTCTCGCTCTCTCTCACTCTCGCTTTCTCTCTCTTTCTCTCTCTCTCGCTCTCTCTCACTCTCTCTCTCTTTTGTCTCCGTCTCTCTCTCTCTGTCTCCTTCTCTCCCTCTCTTTATCCCCCCCCTCTCTCTCTCTCTCCCTCTCTCTTTCTCGCTCTCTGTCTCCCTCTCTCGCTCTCTCTCTCTCCCTCTCTCTCTCTTTCTCTCCCCCTCTCTCTCTCTCTCTCTCTCTCTCCTTTTCCCTCCCTCTCTCTCTCTTTCTCTCCCTCTCTCTCCTTCTCTCTCTCTCTCTCTCGCTCTCACTCTCTTTCTCTCTCTCACTCTGTTTCTCCCCCCCTCGCTCTCTCTCACTCTCTCTTTCTCTCTCTCTCTATCCCTCTCTCTCTCTCTCTCTCTCTCTCTCTCTCTCTCTCTCTCTCTCTCTCTCTCTCTCTCTCTCTCTCTCTCTCTCTCTCTCTCTCTCTCTCTCTCACTCTCTCTCTCTCCCCCTCTCCCCCTCTCTCTCTTTCTCTCTCTCTTTCTTTCTCTCTCTCTCTCCCCCTCTCCCCCTCTCTCTCTTTCTCCCTCCCTCTCTCTCTCTCTCTCTCTCTCTCTCTCTCTCTCTCTCTCTCTCTCTGTTTATCAAACGACTACAAATCAATTTATTCTAATAATGGCCGGCAGTGACTTTTTCGCTCACCTCCGTTCAGACTGGTCAGCTTTATAGGCCAGTCTTCATCCGCTATTAGCCAAGCGCGGGATCTCCGAACGGTTCTGACATTGCGCTGTTAGGGATGACTCGGTTTAGTACCGCGGCTCCGGCGCTCCCAGTTAAACCCTCTTTACAGCGAATAAACAAGAATGATGGTTCAGTCAAGGCTGCTAATAAACCTTATGGATTTCATGCTGTTAAATAAGCTAACTCTTTCTAACAGCCCCCCGGCCCCCACTTCGGATACACCACAGTGGCAGTATGTTGCGTTCTGGTGTATGTGGACAGGGTCACACGTCTTTGTGAAAGTGCACTCTTCCTCAGGCAGTAGCGAAAAGCAACGTACTTCTAACTATAGGCCTTAGCGATGATGTGAATGAGGGTATAGTACAATCCCTCTCACTGCAGCCCTCACTCCCGATGTAGCTAATAGGATTTGATGGGTCATGTGCCTGTATATAATAGCCATGTGAGACCTTGAGTATGATTGGGTATTATTAGCTGATATTGGTGTATTTACTGCACTGAATCCCTTTGTGAGGACATCACATCAGAATTTAGCCACAGGAATGCAGAGCACAGTGTGGAATCTGAAGGTGTGGGGGTGTGGTGGTGTTGGGAAGGAAGATGAAGGTGACCAGGATCAATAACTGATGATAAATTTAGACTGATATGATCAATATTTATTGAGCTACACATACAGAAGTCTGTCTCTCAGTATGGCGTCGGGCCGCCGTGTTTGCTAACCCAACACGCCAGACGTCTCGGTATGGAGCTGTAGAGGTTCCTGATGGTGTCCTGTGATAATCCATCCCATGCAGCTTGAACATCCTCACACAGTTCCTGCAGATGGTGCGGTAGGGGTGGAGGTGGAGGGACACCAGGCCTTCTGGACGTGGGACAACAGACCGCTCATCTCGGTGCTGACCACGGTGCCTCCACATACGGATTCGTTGGGCGTCTCCACCAAGACTAAAGCGGGACTCGTCACTGAAGATGACCCGCTGCCATTCTGAGTCACTCCATGACAGTCTGGTACGACACCACTGCAGTCTTTGGTGACGGTGACGTGGTGTTAAGGACAGTCGTGGTAACGGTCTGTGTGCATGTAGTCCTGTGTGGTGCAGCCGTCTGCCGATGGTGCTGCACTAACAGGATGACTCATGGAGGACACCACTGCTCGCTGGATGTCCACAGCTGTGGCTGCTGGGTCACATGTCTGATTTCCTTCTCTGTTCGTGTAGGTCTGCCGGGTCCTTCCTGTCGCTGCTGCGTGCCTTCACCTATCCCCTGCCATCGACAGGGTGCTATGGTAGTATCCGCCTGACCGCTATGGCACTGCTTCAAGACGTTGTGGCTAAAAGTGCCCTGCATCTGGTTCACCACTCAGGTCAACTGAAACAAACCTGACGTGTTGGGGAAGAGTCTGGGGGGTCAGTCCCTCTATCAGACAACCCCAAACACATTCATGTCTCTGTGTCCTTTTCTCCGCTCTGATTGAAAGCCCCCCTGCTTTCACCTCCATAGATCCAGTGTCTTGCCACAGCTGAGACGCATGGGTAGTGATTCCGAAACGTCCTCCCTGTTTAAGTGCGTGTCTGTGTGATCCTCTCTCGGAGCACAGTGTGGATGTGATATGGAGGTCAGCTCTGAAGCAGGTGCCTCCTCTCCCCACGTCTCTGATACCTGATCGATAAATAATCTGAGCATGGCTGTGCTCCTCCTCTCCCTCATCCATGAATATGCTTCACAGACGTCCATTTATTTGAACCTTTCTGGGTTTGTTTCTTGTCACTTCCATGTGTCTTTGTTGTCTTGTTCTATGTGCTTCTGTTTGTCTTGGTTTTTGGCTCCTCCTGTCTCCGCCCCTTTCAGTCCCCTCACCTGTTCCTAGTCTGTAGCTCCGCACATCCCAGGTCTTTGTTCTCTTATACTCTCTGTAGTCCCCTGTGTTTTGTCTCTCTGCCGGCTGTTTGTCTCCGTGTCGGTTTGTTGTTTTTGTAACCGGGGTCAGTTTTCTTAGTGTTTTTATTTTTGTTTGGTCTTATTTGTTCATTTCATGAAATGCTTATAGTTATAATGGCTTATCCTGCCTCCTCGTCTTGAACCCCACGTGACACTTATTTTCTCGAAATATCCACCTTCTCTTAAAATAAAAAGATGTATGATATTTTAAATTCTAATTATTGTCTCAGAATAGTTGCTTGTTTTCTTGAAAAAAATGACAGTATCTCAAAAAAAAGAAACTCATTATTTTCTGAAATATTGAAAATAATACTGATGTATATTTTTAAGAAATATCCACTATATCTCAAAATTGTAACACATATTTTCCTGAAATCTCAAAATATTTTTTTTCTTGGAATATTATCTTGAAATAATATATTTTTTTAAATTGTAGTCAATGTTACAAAATAATGACTTGCTTTCTTAAAATACAGTGACAGTATTTTTTTGAGATGTAAACCCCAATGAGTGACTTCTTACAATGTTGGCTAAACATCTAAACCAATAATGACTTTTTTAAAATATTGAAATAGTTTTCCAAAAATAAAAAATAAATAATATCAACATGTTTTTTTTATGTCATTATCTGTTTATTTAAAAATGTGTTGATTTTAAGAGATATTAATTCAAGCTTTCTGCTTAATGCAAAATATTGCTCAGTTTAATCATTTATATTGTTTTTATTTTTTGAGGGGGAGTAACATGTTTCAGGGAAAACTATTATTTTGAGACAATAGATTGTTATAGATTATTATAGCACATAGGAAGAAAAAATGTAAAAAAAAACAATAAATATAGCAAAATTATTTGTGAAAAGTTTGGGAAAATAACTATAATATAAATACATATATGTGAAAATATGTTGGAATATATATATATATATATATTTTTTTTTTTTTCCCAACATATTCTCACATATATTAGATGTATGTGCAGTGTATAATTACCTGTAAATTTGATATTTGACTTGTGTGTGTGTGTGTATGCGTGTGTGTGTGTATGTATGTGTGTGTGTCTGTGTGTGTGTGTGTGTGTGTTTGTGTGTGTGTGTCTGTGTATTTGTGTGTGTGTGTGTGTATGTGTGTGTGTGTGTGTGTGTGTGTGTGTGTGTATGTGTGTGTCTGTGTATTTGTGTATGTGTGTGTGTGTTTGTGTGTGTGTGTGTGTGTGTGTGAGTGAGTGTGTGTCTGTGTGTCTGTGTGTGTGTGTGTATACGTGTGTGTGTGTGTGTGTGTGTGTGTGTGTGTGTGTGTGTGTGTGTGTGTGTGTGTGTGTGTGTATACGTGTGTGTGTGTGTGTGTGTGTGTGTGTGTGTGTGTGTGTGTGTGTGTGTATACGTGTGTGTGTGTGTGTGTGTGTGTGTGTGTGTGTATACGTGTGTGTTTGTTTGTGTATACGTGTGTGTATACGTGTGTGTGTGTATATGTGTGTATACGTGTGTCTGTGTGTGTGTCTGTGTGTGTGAGTGTGTGTGTGTGTGTGTTTGAGTGTGTCTGTGTGTGTGTGTATATGTGTGTGTATGTGTGTGTGTGTGTGTTTGAGTGTGTCTGTGTGTGTGTGTGTATGTGTGTGTGTGTATGTATGTGTGTATGTGTGTGTGTGTGTGTGTGTGTGTATGTATGTGTGTCTGTGTGTGTGTGTGTGTGTGTGTGTGTGTATGTGTGTGTGTGTGTGTGTGTAGACTGTTGTCAGTTGTTTTCACCTCGGCTCCCTCTATTGTATCAGCTGTTCAGTAGACTGTTCAGCTTAACACGACCTTATTTAACCTCCTTATCTTCACCTCTCATCACTTCCTCTGCAGGCATTATGGCTGACGCTGAAAAGCCCCAAGGTTATAATGAACTCCCAATATGCTACAATTCAGAGAAGGTCAAAGGTCACTGTGTTGTGGGCAGCCTAATTAGGGCAGCATGAGATTATCCGTTATGTGAAGGACAGCGTGTGAGCAGAGCTGCTGCTGTTCAACAACGGAGCTGCTGCTGAATGCTTTAAAGGAGCAGTGCACAAGGTTTAGAGGCGGGGTCTATTATTAGAAATGGAATATCTCTAATTATTCATGTATGTTCTCATGCATGAATAATTACCTGGAGCTAGAAATATTTTTCGTTGTGCTAGCAGCTCGTCTTCCAACAGCCTACCACCGCCATGTTTCTACAGTAGCCCAGAACAGACAAACCACACACTGACTGTAAATGGTGACTTACGACTAATGTGACTAATGTTGGCGTTGACGAATTATCCACTTCCACTTTAAATGGTGCAGCAGGTGGATTTTGGCGTTGACCTTCGGCTTCTGATTGTCATACGGCTGATGGGAAGCACCACGTCGATGTCAGTGGTGTCGTACCAGACTGTCAAGGAGTGACTCAGAATGGCAGCGGGTCATCTTCAGTGACGAGTCCCGCTTTAGTCTTGGTGGAGACGCCCAACGAGTCCGTGTGTGGAGGCACCGTGGTCAGCACCAAGACAAACTGTGTGTTGTCACACGTCCAGAAGGCTGGATGTCCAAGCTGCATGGGATGGATTATCACAGGACACCATCAGGAACCTCTACAGCTCCATACCGAGACGTCTGGCGTGTTGGGTTAGCAAACACGGCGGGCCGACTCCATACTGAGAGACAGACTTCTGTATGTGTAGCTCAATAAATATTGATCATATCAGTCTAAATTTATCATCAGTTATTGATCCTGGTCACCTTTATCTTCCTTCCCAACACACCCGCACTCCCACACCTCCTTCTGGGTGCAGCTGTTCAAGCACATTAGTACATATCTTCGATTGTCCTGGTCTCTGGTTAGCCTGGACCATGGACGCCGGTGTAACAAAGCTCCGGTTAAATCCTTCACTCGTATCTGTTCTTCACAGTTCTCACAGTCTCTCCCTGTTTTCCTCTTCTCCTGTCTCTCCATCCATCCCTCTCGCTCTCTCGCTCGCCCACACCCCCTTACCCACTCTCTTCCTTCCCTTCCGGCAGAAGCGAAGGCACTCGAGTGCCTTTATTGCCATGCACAGAGACGCCTCTCAGCGCTAAATTAGCTCATTTCGGAGGCAAACGCCTCTCGGACAATTCCGCCCAATTTTCCCTGACCAAAGTTGACATTTAATTCCTGAGCTGCGGTGGGAGCCTTTCTCCCGGCTTCCAGATTCATTATTCTAAATGGCCTTTACGAAGCGCCCGCTTTGGCATGGAACTTCACACTTGCAATGAGCTTGTTTTATTGCAGGCCTGAATTGGTGTAATGGCCTGACTGTGCTCACATCCAAAACAGCTTAGAGTGGCGAGAAGTGCCGACGGCAGCTCAGTCCAAGGGCCTCACCTGACTGCGAAAGTCAGTTAGTGCCACCTCAGAAGCCTGGACAAAGGCTCAATTATTTGCCAACATGGCCGGCCTGGCGACATCTGGCCTTGTCTGTGAGCCTCGCGGACACGCATGATGTCTGTTAACCATGTCTCAGCCAGCGGGGAAACCCTCAGGGCCTTCTAGGGCTTCAGCGATGATTTGTAATTAAACTCTGTAGGTATTGGAACAATGCAGGTAGGTAGAGGTAGGCAGATACAGCTAAGCGGGCTTGGTTAGGACTGGCTTAGGATAGGTAGGCTCACCAAACAAGGTGGTAGGAAGTTTACCTTCAGACAGTGAAGAGCATTCATCTTCGAAGTGCAATGCTTCTTATGCCACATGGGTGTCAGAAGTGGAATAGTACCCCCTGGTGGTCTAGAGAGGAATGGTGGCTCAGCAAACTCAGGTGGAAGCTGGAGAGGACCAAGATCGATCAAAGATGTGGGGAAGACAATGGAAGAAGCAGCATGGCAAAGCCTGCCAGTGCAACCCGGCACTAAGATACCTGGATGGCAGCTGGCCGCAAGGGGCTGCTAGCAGCCTGGCATTGACCACAGCCCTCCGGTAAAACTTTAGGCAGGCACTTGTGGCGTAGCTGGGCTTCCTGGGTGCACTGCTGCCCATGATGCATGATCTACTGGAGCCTTAAAGGTAAAGTGGGCTGTATCAGTCCAGCTGTGGCTCAGAGCTAAGGACACGGCTGTTGTTGTGTCCATGAAGGTTGTTCGGTTTTGTAAGCTTCTTCATATGTGGCCTAGAGGGGCACTCTGAGAGATGGAAGGACCTGGCTGGTGTTTCCTTCAAGACAGCTACTCACAGCATGAATATATATATATATATATATATATATATATATATATATATATATATATGCCAGGCTGCTCAGACCATTCGAAATGAAGAGGATCCTTTGTATGCCATGGCTAGCAAGGTCACTCCAAGCTCAGCTGTAGCCATCTCTTTTTCTGCAGGGTTTGACGTGAGCTTCATTATAAACCTCATTTGAAAAGTAGAGCAGCTGTCATATAACCTGGAATAAGGTTTATCTTATTTAATAAGTGTAGTATAAACATGGCAAGATAGATTAACGGGGCGATTCTGGGCCAGAGCTGATGTTTTATGTGTACACATTATTAAATCTTGGCTCTGTCTACGAAACCCCACATACCAGAAATACCAAGTTGTGCCACTGTTTCTCAGTGTCACCTCATGCTACATGGCTCACCATGCAAAACTGAGTCACCTTAAGGTGGTAGTAACAGCAGACTCCTGCGGGTGGCGCTGCACAAGGATGATAGAGCTATGAATCCCTGCGGGGTGTGAGTGATGGGATTCATAGATTGGGAAGAGGTGGTACAGTGCAGGGAATGTCTCGTTCCATGTGTGGAAAACGCTCCAGAGCAGATGTTAATGATTGGCTAAAAGGAGTGACTAAGCATGTGGGTGTGGCCAAAGACCATAGTGTGAAGGAAGTAGCTGAATCTGCAGGTGTATGGAAGCGTACGGTCATACGGGTCTACCAGCAGTGGATAAAATCCCAGTCTACAGGGAATTCTCCTCGGAATTGTGCCAGGGCATCCACCAAATCTGGACCAACTGACCAATTCTTTAATGAGGGATTAGCTGAACACTGATGTGGTCTACATCCAGAAACTTGTCCAGTCCATGCCCAATCCATTCCCAGCTGTTTCATTTTACATCCAGTAAACTTATCAAAGCCAGGCAGCTAGTCCGTTAAGAGGTGGTAAACTGATACCAAGCGTGATGAGTGATGCTGAAAAATTAATTTTATTCAGTTTCTATGAGTTTAAAAATAAACTTGAGCCTGGTCTTTAGCACCTCTCCCTGCCAGCATTCTACGGAGGCACTCTGTTAGGTGGCGCTACGCAAGGCATCATGTCCACTGCGTGGCTAAACTGAGAGCACTCACAGGACTCGTATCAGATGTCCAGATGTCTGCAGTAAGGCTAATGGGTGTCACATTATCATCAATGAGCTTGTGAATATGAGTCGCTACTGTTGGTAGAGCTACGTGGCAAGAATAACAATGTCTGGGTTTGGTGGTGGGACGTGGCTCACGATGCTCAAACAGCCATCAAAACCCAACATCCTCCCCAACAGAGGATCATCCAGAGCCATAAACATCATCACACCGCTGTAGTAGTTCAGTAGTGAACATATTTAAGCATCTGCCCAACGGCGGTGATTTTTAAGAAAGCAATTATTGGCTAATAATTTTGATCGATATGGTATGCTAATCATCTTGTACCTCTAACGTAGCTAATAAACCAAGACATGCTTCTGTTTGAAGTTTGTTTCTGGAGCTCTGTGGCTAATGTAGCTAACAAGCAATATGCTATCAACTTTCCAAGCCCTTCACTATACTGGCTTCTTTTAAGTCCAATAACCTACTCGGTTATCATTCTAGC
>JAMWET010006750.1:27500-42500 GCA_024036415.1 Prochilodus magdalenae
TTTTCATTATGGCCATCACCCAGGAGGATGCCAGCGTAACCGGCGAGTGCGGGTGCTGCTGCTGTGTGTTGGGTACGGCATTAATATTTCTGTAGCGTTATTTAATCGAAGATAAATGTGTTTTTGAACATCGCGCACACACACACCTCAAAGGGTAAAAAAGAAGATACGTCGTTTTACGCAGGAGATTAGTGCCAGCGCGAGGGCGGATTTCGGATTCAGACGCACGACGGCCCGCCGCCTCGAAAGGGCACGCTTCTATTTGTGTTCAGAGGGGAAATTAGTCTGGCGAAATAACAAATGTAATCTAGGAAACGTGTCTGGCAGCCGTTCGGAGGGCGAGCGGTGGGGTAAAATGCCGATGACATCTTCATGTAATCAGGTTGGAGGGATGCAGCTGCGAGCGGACGGCCTGCCTGTCTGCCGTTTAACATTCATACCGCTGCCAAAAGAGAGGAGCACCTGATATTCCGGCTACACTGCCTTCTTTCATCCACACACACAAACACACGCTGCTGATCAGCCCTGCTAGGTTCTCTGGATGTTCCCCACAGTGCTGCTACACCCACACAACACAAATGCGGCTTGTTCTACATGAGGTGCGGGTTTTATACTACTGGCTCGGCATTCTGCACTCTCACGGCTCGTCTTGCCAGTGGACAGTGGTGGGCGTTGAATGGGAATTCTAAAAATGGCAGGCTAATTAAGATGTGAACAAAGTCATTCAGATGGTTTGGTATGAGAGCCTTAGAGTCGGAGCTGGTTACGGTGGTGCCTCGGAATCCGCTGACCCCACTCGGTCATAGTACATCGAGCTGCTGTCGTTCCCAATCGCTCCCACTGTGTTGTAATCCCACTGACAGTGGACTCTGGAATATTTAGTAGGGAGAGAATTGTAGCACAGGCGGAGCATCCTATCACGGTACCACGCTGGAGTTCACTGAGCTCCTGAGAGCGACCCATTCTCTCACTAACACCTGTAGGAGCAGTCTGCGTGACTAGGTGCTTGGTCTTATAGACCTGAGTTCAATGGTTTTGATGGGGGGAGTGAATACTTATGGCAGTGTGGTGTATCAGTATAGGTTATAGGTTGTGCACTCCTTTGTATGTTGCGCAATGCTGGGAACACTGACCGGTCCAGTTGCTGCTGGGGTATGTGGAATGCTGTGGTTTACGTTTGCCAGACTTCATCGTAGCTCCATGGACAACAATGGAAGATTTGCCGATTTGCCGTCGTCTGTCCACAGAAAACACGAAGCTACAGCATTAGGTTATGGGCTAGCATGCTAATAGTTAGCCTTTCCCCTCCAGGCTATCTCAGCTGTTATAGTAACCAGGCCAGGGAAGGTCAGCTCAGCCTGACGGTGGTGTGCTGTGGATGAGGTTTCTGGTTGACGTGCTGGTTGTCATTGTTTGTGTGTCTCTATAGAGATGGACTCTGGGACATAATGTTCTTGCTAGCTGCCCCCCCGAAGCCTGTACCCGCCCCTCCACCAGAAGAGAGAAATAAATAAATTGACATTCCGGTTACGCCACAGCGGAATCTCGATGGGTTATTTCGCCACAGGTTGCGTAAGGTTCAGTGTGCGTTCAGGATTTGTCCATTTCCGAGTTTTGAGGCCTAAACACAGTGTCTGCTGTAACCGGGGGTGAAAGATTGTTTGGTATATGCGGTTAGTGGTGTGAGGAAAATTGAATCCACAGTGGAGTCAAACATCGGAATGCACTGAATAGTGACTGTCAAGCAGGGAAGCACATCTTTCTGTCTGCTCTCAAATCAGGGGTGGGCTGGGAGGAGAGAGACGGGAGGGGGAAGGAAAGAGAGAGAGAGAGAGAGAGAGAGAGGACGGGAGGGAGGGAGAGAGATGGAGAGACTGGTCCATTATCATAATAGCAATGTAACAGCTTCCATAAAGCAAATGCTGGACTGAGATGATGCTGTGATGGCACAGTGTGCGCTCCAGAGGAGAGCAGGCAGATATGAAGATAAACGAGGAGAGGAGAGAGAGAGAGAGAGTGGGGGAGGGGGTAGACAGAGAGGAAAGGATGTTGTAAAGGAAGGCCTGCATTTCTTAGTAGCATCAACATAGCAGTGCTTAAACATGGCGGCAGTAGAGCAAGACCCAACATCCATGATTGCAGACATCCAGCGAACAGTGGTGTCCTCCATGAGTCATCCTGTTAGTGCAGCACCATTGTCAGACGGCTGCACCACGCAGGACTACATGCACACAGACCGTTACCACGACTGTCCTTAACACCACGTCACCGTCACCAAAGACTGCAGTGGTGTCGTACCAGACTGTCATGGAGTGACTCAGAATGGCAGCGGGTCATCTTCAGTGACGAGTCCCGCTTTAGTCTTGGTGGAGACGCCCAACGAACCCGTGTGTGGAGGCACCGTGGTCAGCACCAAGATGAGCGGTTTGTTGTCACACGTCCAGAAGACCTGGTGTCCCTCTACCTCCACCCCTACCGCACCATCTGCAGGAACTGTGTGAGGATGTTAAGCTGCATGGGATGGATTACCACAGGACACCGTTAGGAACCTCTACAGCTCCATGACTCAGAGACATCTGGCGTGTTGCGCTAGCCAACATGCGGCACAATGCCAACTCCACTACTTAATGGCCAGGTCTGTCCTTTCTTTTGACTAATCTGTTCATATAAACGTAACATGCCCAAACGAAAGACGCATGAAGTGAGTCCACCTGGTGAGAACCTTGTTTTGACCTTTTGGACGGAGCTTGGTTCTAGTTAATGGAACCTGTTCTCCTTCAGTGTTCTGTGCTGGTGATGGTGTGAATAGACGTCAGTGTCAGACTAATGAATGAGCTTCTATTAAAGACTGGTGGACTGAGAGACACTAGAGTCTCTTCACCTACACTGAGCTGATGAAGAGTCCTGTTCCTGAAATGATAATAGGACATTAGAGCCGTAATAAACCATGCTCCTGTTACTCTCCATACTTAAGTACATCTGAAGATACAAGCTTTAGTACTGTTACTCTCCATACTTAAGTACATCTGAAGGTACATACTTTAGTACTGGTACTCTCCATACTTAAGTACATCTGAAGGAACATACTTTAGTACTGTTACTCTCCATACTTAAGTACATCTGAAGGTACATACTTTAGTACTGATACTCTCCATACTTAAGTACATCTGAAGGTACATACTTTAGTACTGATACTCTCCATACTTAAGTACATCTGAAGGAACATACTTTAGTACTGTTACTCTCCATACTTAAGTACATCTGAAGGTACATACTTTAGTACTGGTACTCTCCATACTTAAGTACATCTAGAGGGAAAAACTTTAGTACTGTTACTCTCCATACTTAAGTACATCTAGAGGGAAAAACTTTAGTACTGTTACTCTCCATACTTAAGTACATCTGAAGGTACATACTTTAGTACTGGTACTCTCCATACTTAAGTACATCTGAAGGAACATACTTTAGTACTGTTACTCTCCATACTTAAGTACATCTGAAGGTACATACTTTAGTACTGATACTCTCCATACTTAAGTACTGTTACTCTCCATACTTAAGTACATCTGAAGGTACATACTTTAGTACTGATACTCTCCATACTTAAGTACATCTGAAGGAACATACTTTAGTACTGTTACTCTCCATACTTAAGTACATCTGAAGGTACATACTTTAGTACTGGTACTCTCCATACTTAAGTACATCTAGAGGGAAAAACTTTAGTACTGTTACTCTCCATACTTAAGTACATCTGAAGGTACATACTTTAGTACTGGTACTCTCCATACTTAAGTACATCTGAAGGAACATACTTTAGTACTGTTACTCTCCATTCTTAAGTACATCTGAAGGTACATACTTTAGTACTGTTACTCTCCATACTTAAGTACATCTGAAGGTACATACTTTAGTACTGTTACTCTCCATACTTAAGTACATCTGAAGGTCCATACTTTAATACTCTTACTCTCCATACTTAAGTACATCTGAAGGTACATACTTTAGTACTGTTACTCTCCATACTTAAGTACATCTGAAGGTACATACTTTAGTACTGTTACTCTCCATACTTAAGTACATCTGAAGGTACGTACTTCAGTGCTGTTACTCCAGTGGAGGTCTAAAGGGAGGAGCTTCCACTGACACTGGAGGAGGAGTTTACCTTGGGGGTTGTGTACTTCCCACCCCTGGTGATATTAATGGTGAGCTATCTGGTGGTGCATCTTAACACGTGCTCAGGGACAGCCAGTGAGTATTAGCCTCTCGAGCTAACTCTGGGTTTATATAGAGTTCTGTTGATACGGTCGGTTACTAAACACAGTCCCTGACAAATAAGCCAAATAAATAACACACTGAATCCGAATGACTGGAAAGAAAGAAACCGAATGTCCGTCATGTGTCCTGGTCAATGCCCTGGCTCGAACCCGGCTCCCCCTTCAGGGTCTCATTGTCTGGTGTGGAAGGCTGGTGTTAAATTGCAGGGCTTGTTGGTTGGAGTCATTACTGTTGAAGGTCATGAATCCAATTATTCATTTTAAGGCCGCAATTACTTTTTCGCACAGGGGTGTTTCACGTGTTGGGTCCTGTTGCTCAGGAATTCAACGAAATAATCATTTTAATTTTATTTTTTTATTTATTATATTTTTTTAATCTAATGCTAAAATGTATCTGTGTAGGGTTTGCCAGTGTTGCCAGATTGGGCTATTTCCTGCCAAATTTGGTGGATGTTCCTCCACATTTGTAGAATAAAGTGAATAAAATACATTGCTTAATAATATTTAGCTGACATTTGAATATACTGAACGTCTCCTCTCATTATTAAAAATATTTACTGGCATATATTTCATTCAGTCGTGCTGAGAAGAATCCCTGCACACACATCTTTACTGTTTGCAATAGACATACCATCTACGTATATATATATATTAAATAAAAAGTAATTATTTTATCTTTCCAATGAGCAATACAACACAAAACAAGTTTACAAATAAATAAAGAGAGAAATAAACAAACATATTAAATATATATATATTTTTTAATAAATACAAAATATATAAATAGCATACAAAAACAATATATTTGTGTAATAATTTTGTTACAACGTAACAATATAACACAAAAGAACAATTAAGTTAATTATTATTATTGTTATTATTATTATTATTAATAATAATAATAATAATAATAATAATAATAATAATAAATTTATTATTATTATTATTGTAAGTGTTGTTTTGTTGTTGTTTTGTTGTTGTTGTTGTTATTATTATTATTATTATTAAATATTAATAACAAACAATAAATAAATATGGAATGTCCAGTTTGATAAAAAAAAATCCATACAATATTTTTTTTCAATAGAAAGTAACTATTTCTATGTTTTAACACTATAACACAAAACATGCTTCTAAATAAAATTATAAACAAAAAAATTAAATACAAGAAATATAATAAACTACAAATCCAGTTATATAAATATGCAGTATAAATATATATCTCTCTAAGAAAGCAAATTAACAATGTAAAAAAAACTTGTTTAAAAATACAAGTTTCAAAATAAATAAATAAACTAAAATATATATTAAATACATATTAATAATAAAGTATAAAATATCCAGTTTTATTTTTAAAAAACTATCCAAAAAGATTCCAAACACAATAAATAAATAAATAAATAAATAAATAAATAAATAAATAAATAAATAAAAACAAACAAACAAACAAACAAATAAAAATTCTGATGTTTTCCATAAACATGACACATGAATTTCTTGAAATCAACTTTAGGAGGTTGCAAGCCCATCTGCAGGAGGTCAGAGGTCAGGAAGGAGGAGCTCAGGAAGACTTCCCAATTCCATGACAAAGTCTCTCCAGTCAAAGTCACTCTTTTCCCCATTCTGGACTAGCTGTAGCTGATCTAAGAAGTCTTGGTTTGGGCAATGAGGTCTACTCCATCCTCCAGCTGCATGGTGTTTGCTAGTGGTGTTGACGTTATGAAAGAACCTCATACCACAGCACAGATCTGGAGACAGAGAGCGGTCCCCACGTGGTCCCTCAGCATTGGAGCCGCTGAGAGAAGGCTGTGTAGCTCTTTCACAACCCTAGAATAGCTCGGAGCTTCTAGGGACCCCAGGAAGAGTCCCGTCCCCTCTGGTCTAACGGCAGTTCACGTCTCTTCAGCGTGGCTGGCATCTGGGACGCAGTTTAAACTGACTGGTCAACTTTGATTTGGTTTGAGATGCCACTTCATTTATGGTCCTGCCACTGATGCATGATATCAGCTCACTGGGGAATATTCTGTCAGACCTGCTGTTTATACACAGGATCAAATCCAGCCAATAGCTCAGCTTCTTTAAAGAGACCGCCTTGTGCTGGTTTACGTTGTCGACAGAACCCCTGAGAGCTCGATTCCTTTCTACCAGTGACTCAGTAACAGCACTCAGGCGGGTGAGAGCCCTCTCGCTGTCGCCTCTCTTCAGTTTCAATAAGGCAGATTTCTGTTTGATCTATTGCTTCGCCTTCTAGTTCAATCAGAGCTCAAGTTCTTTCCATGGCGCAGGACGGTTAACACGCTCTGGGTCCTGCTCATGCTGCTTCAGCACAGCCCTAATGCTGACCCGATCATGCTATCTGTCAGTAAATGATTCGCAAGGCGGCTTCGAGTATACCAGTCCAGTGTGTTTGATTTCCCCCAACTGAGAAGATACTTACACTGGCCCTTAATCAGTCCTATCAGCTAAAACTAACTAATCTTTGGGGGAGCAATGACACACACACAGGTAGAAACACCTGGTCTAACACATCTAACCTGAGGAAACACCTGGTCTAACACATCTAACCTGAGGAAACACCTGGACACACACATCTAACCCGAGGGAACATCTGGTCAAACACATCTAACCTGAAGAAACACCTGGTCTAACACATCTAACCTGAGGAAACATCTGGTCAAACACATCTAACCTGAGGAAACAGCTTGTCAGACACATCTAACCTGAGGAAACATCTGGTTAAACACATCTAACCCGAGGAAACATCTGGTTAAACACATCTAACCTGAGGGAACATCTGGTCAGACAGATCTAACCTGAGGAAACAGCTGGACAAACACATCTAACCTGAGGAAACAGCTGGTCAAACACATCTAACCTGAGGAAACACCTGGCCAAACACATCTAACCTGAGGAAACACCTGGCCTAACACATTTAACCTGAAGGAAAATCTAGTCAGACACATCTAACCTGGGCAAACAGCTGGTTAAACACATCTAACCTGAGGAAACACCTGGACACACACATCTAACCTGAGGGAACATCTGGTCAGACACATCTAACCTGGGAAATCAGCTGGTCAGACACATCTAACCTGAGGAAACACCCGGTCAAACACATCTAACCTGAAGAAACAGCTGGACATACAAATCTAACTTGAGGGAACACCTGGTCAAACACATCTAAACTGAGGAAACACCTGGACTGATACATCTAACCTGAGGAAACACCTGGACTGATATATCTAACCTGAGGAAACACCTGGACTGATATATCTAACCTGAGGAAACAGCTGGACAAACACATCTAACCTGAGGAAACAGCTGGACAAACACATCTAACCTGAGGAAACACCTGGACTGATATATCTAACCTGAGGAAACACCTGGACTGATATATCTAACCTGAGGAAACACCTGGACTGATATATCTAACCTGAGGAAACAGCTGGACAAACACATCTAACCTGAGGAAACACCTGGACTGATATATCAACCTGAGGAAACACCTGGTCACACATATCCATCCTGAGGAAACCGCTGGTCAGATACATATAACCTGATGGCTGCTGCCTCCTGGAGGGAAAAGCTGTAGGCTCCTTTCTTCCTTTCCTGTTTTGAATGCAACTCATATATTTTCAGTGTGAAAATCTGAACACAGAGCGCCAGTGGATGTGTCCACACGAGAGGCAGTCGTGAATTATTCTGCTCAACTAGTTCTGTAATGGCTCGTCCTCCTCCTAATGCAATTGCACCTTCACTGACTCCGGCCTGAAATCAGCTGAATGCAGGAAAACAAAGCCCCCCGTATTTTCCCACGTTTGAGGAGCCGCTGAGTTACTTCCAGACAGCTGATACCTGAGTGGTCTGTCAATACAAACTGGTTAATGTGAATAATGTACCTGTACTGAGAAGCTCCACCTGCTCCACCTGCTCCACCACTGTTTCTATAGGCCTTGCCATTTCAGTCACTGGCCATGAGATTATGATCGGCTGTGCTGTCATCGGGCAGAATGCATCGCACAGGTCTTCTCTCACTGCTGAATCAATACCATAGGTGAGCTCACTGGACAATAATTGATTTAAGGCGGTAGTAAGTTCAGGCGCCTGCAGATGGCGCTGCACCAGGATGATAGGGCTATTATTACCTACAGATTGTGAGTGACGGGGTTCTGGGATCCATAGATTGGGAAGAGGTGCTACAGTGCCGTGAATGTCTTGCTCCATGTGTGGAAAATGGCTCCAGAGCAGATGTTAATGATTGGCTAAAAGGAGTGACTGCATGTGGGCGTGGCCAAAGACCATAGTGTGAAGGAAGTAGCTGAATCTGCAGGTGTATGGAAGCTTACCGTCATACGGGTCTACCAGCAGTGGATAAAATCCCAGTCTACCGGGAGTTCTCCATGAAATTGAACCAGGGAAGGCATCCACCAAATCCGGCCCAATTTGGCCCAAAACTGGTCCAACTGCACACTTGTTTATCCAGTCCAATCAAATCCAATCACAGCTGTTATTGGCTATTAGGGACGTCCCAATCACAGGGGACTCGTTTTTTTGTCCGGTGAGCTCATATGTCTGTTTTATCCTCAAGCTAGCTTAGTGTAATCACAAGCCATTTTTAATTAAGCTGTTCGGATGAGCCGCAGATTAATGAGCGGGTCAGTGGAGGAATAGGGAGTTGTGCTCAGTCTGAGTGGATATGAATGTGTAGAAAAACAGGAACTGGGTGAACAGAAAGCCAGACTTTGATACGGTTACGGTTGAAGCTATCAGCTGGAGGGATGACAGAAGGCATGGAGAAGAGGGGGAGAGGTCACTACTGGAAGCACAGCCCAGGGTCAAAGTCACAGCACACAGGGAGAATACTAAGCGCTCACTCTATCCGTCCGGTATTCATATCCCTCCAGAGAAGCAGTTCCACAAATGACGGCTCTTTGGGAATCGTAATGAAGGGTTGGGATGAACTGAACTCTGGCTGCAGCAGCTGTAACAGCGATATGAATGAATATATATGAGCCATTTATGGACGCGTATATGAGTTGCCGCTAATAATCTCAGGTGTAGGTGTGCAGTGCCATGGAAAGGCTGGTGTTCAGGGTCCGGCTGATGTTCCGTGCCAGGTAAACACTAAGGAACTTGGTTCCGGTGATGGGCTTCAGAGAGAACCCGCTGATGTTGACCAGAGAGTGGTCACTCTGTGCCCTCCCGATGTCAGTCATTTCCTTTGACTTGACCACATTCGGATACAGGTTGCTGCCGGACCTCCTCCTCGTCATTCCTGCTGATAAGTCCCACCACAGTGGTGTCATCAGGGAACGTTATGATGTGGTTTGAACTGTGTGTTGAACAGTTGTATGGGCACACTGCATGACACGGTGCTCCAGTGCTCAGGTTGATGGGGCTAGGGATGCTGGTCCAGATCCAGGCTGAAGCATGTCTCCCAGTAAGGAAGTCCAGGATCCAATTGCGGAGGAAGGTGTTCAGGCCCCGCACGCTCAGCTCATCACCTCGGGTCCATTTGTTCCTCAGGTTCGGTAAATTTGATCAGAAGTGGTCCAGAGCATCGATCTTTTTTCCTTCTGAGATTGGTAGAAACAGTCCATTCTTACTAGCATTTTGCGACTGCTCCCAGACCTGAAAACACCTTTCAGACTTGACCCAACGTTTCGAATTTAAGTTGACCACCAAGTCTTACTGTAGGACCATTAAGCCTAGATGAGTCAATACTGGGACATTTTGGAAGACACGGGTCCCATTACATCTGAAGCTATCAACGGGGCAATCAACAGCCATCAGTACATCATACCAACAGTGAAACATGGTGGTGGTAGTATTGTGGTGTGGGAATGCTTTGCAGCTTCAGGGTCCATCAGTGAAACATGGTGGTGGTTGTATTACAGTGTAGGAATGCTTTGCAGCTTCAGGGTCCGACAGTGAAACATGGCGGTGGTAGTATTATGGTGTGGGAATGCTTTGCGGCTTCGGGGTCCAATAGTGAAACATGGTGGTGGTAGTATTAGAGTGTAGGAATGCTTTGCAGCTTCAGGGTCCGACAGTGAAACATGGTGGTGGTAGTATTATGGTGTGGGAATGCTTTGCGGCTTCAGGGTCCGACAGTGAAACATATCGGTGGTAGTATTATGGTGTGGGAATGCTTTGCAGCTTCAGGGTCTGACAGTGAAACATGGTGGTGGTAGTATTAGAGTGTAGGAATGCTTTGCAGCTTCAGGGTCCAACAGTGAAACATGGTGGTGGTTGTATTATGGTGTGGGAATGCTTTGCAGCTTCAGGGTCCAACAGTTAAACATGGTGGTGGTAGTATTACGGTGTGGGAAAGCTTTGCAGCTTCAGGGTCCAACAGTGAAACATGGTGGTGGTAGTATTAGAGTGTAGGAATGCTTTGCAGCTTCAGGGTCCGACGGTGAAACGTGGTGGTGGTTGTATTATGGTGTGGGAATGATTTGCAGCTTCAGGCTCCAACAGTGAAACATGGTGGTGGTAGTATTATGGTGTGGGAATGCTTTGCAGCTTCAGGGTCCGACAGTGAAACATGGCGGTGGTAGTATTATGGTGTGGGGATGCTTTGCAGCTTCAGGGTCTGACAGTGAAACATGGTGGTGGTAGTATTAGAGTGTAGGAATGCCTTGCAGCTTCAGGGTCCAACAGTGAAACATGGTGGTGGTTGTATTATGGTGTGGGATTGCTTTGCAGCTTCAGGGTCTGACAGTGAAACATGGTGGTGGTAGTATTAGAGTGTAGGAATGCTTTGCAGCTTTAGGGTCCAACAGTGAAACATGGTGGTGGTTGTATTATGGTGTGGGATTGCTTTGCAGCTTCAGGGTCCAACCGTTAAACATGGTGGTGGTACTATTACGGTGTGGGAATGCTTTGCAGCTTCAGGGTCCAACAGTGAAACATGGTGGTGGTAGTATTAGAGTGTAGGAATGCTTTGCAGCTTCAGGGTCCAACGGTGAAACGTGGTGGTGGTTGTATTATGGTGTGGGGATGCTTTGCAGCTTCAGGGTCTGACAGTGAAACATGGCGGTGGTAGTATTATGGTGTGGGGATGCTTTGCAGCTTCAGGATCTGGATGACTTGCCAGTTTGGCGCTCTGGCCGCTCCTGGGCTTTCATACTTAACCAAATGTACCAAACTCATGGAGGAATTGGGCCTGGGTCTGGAAAAAAGCCTTTCACCCTTAAAATGAAACAAACCAAAAAAGCAAGCTTATTTAGAGGCCAGTCGAACCACGGTAAAAATAAGAGTAAGACTTTATGGAACCTAAACCCAGACAATATCAGAATCATCATACACTTGCAAAAAAATTCAGAATCTGTTACAAAAAGAAAAAAGCTGAATAGTGGTCCTTTGGTGTTGACATGTTTCTACAGCTAATAAACGAGACACAGAACTATTTCATAAACGAACATTGAAAATCGCTTACCTTCATTATTCTGACCTTGTTCTGTTCCAAGGACTGCCACTGAATGAGTCCCAGGCAGGGGTGCCAGACTGCAGTCCTGGAAGGCCACAGCACCGCGTGCTTTAGATTTAACACACCTGGTCCAGCTTATCAGGTAATTACCGAGCCCTTCACGGGTTCAACCGAGTGTGTTAACTGAACTCCAGGACCCGGGCCCACCAGCCCTCAACCCCCTAGTCTCCAACCACCAGCCTAAATTGCAGTGTTTTGTGTTTTTAGGCAATCACTACACGCTGTAAACAAACATTTACATGCAACTTTAAAAAGGCACTTAAACCAGAATAATACATATTCATTATACGGTGTGAGCTTGGCTGGCTCTTCTCAGGTAAAAGGGTTTATTTTAGCCTGCGTGTTTTTGATATGTGTGCTGCTTTGCATAATTTGGGCTGCAGGCGATTAAGTGTGGTATTTCAGCAAGTGCAATCCAGGAACGACTCTAAGCGACATCTGCTGTAGGCTGGCAGAGGAGGAGGATGTGGAGGGAATCACTGCTTTCTGTTCTTTACTCATTAATCATTAGATCCGAGCTACTTCTGCAGACACGGGCTCTTATTCATCACGTATGAAGTTCTGTACATGTGACAAATAGGCTTTGATTGGATGCTGCAGCTGGAAGTTCCATTTACAGTTCCACCCTGACTCTATTTGACTGTATACTACTGCACTGAACTGTGATATTATCGCTCCAGCAACCAACAACAAACAAGACACATGTGAGAGGCTTGACAAATGGGCGGAGCTAAGGCATAGGGATGGTAAAACAATGGAAAACAGGCAAAGATCAGAACGAGACTAAACAGGGTGTCACATGCTCATGTATTGGACACACCCCCAATCTTTTTTTGTTATTTCCATGTTATATTATTTATAACCTCTGTTAATAATCAATTCATAACACTTCAAAGATTATCATAAACGCTGGCCAATAGGGTTAGTGCACGTCCTGCTCAGTTTCAAACTCTGGTCACAGCCGTTCTCGCATGAGCCTGCTCGTTAGTGGCTCGCTGTTGGATTGAATTAGATCGTGCTTTATGTAAATGATATGCAGAGGAGAGTAGATTGGGGCGTGTCTAGTACATGAGCATGTGAAAGCCTTTTCAGCCTTATTCTGGTCTTTGCCTGTTTTCCATTGTTTACCATCCCTATGCTTTAGCTCCGCCCATTTGTCAAGCCTCTCACTTGTGTCTTGTTTCTTGTTGGTGAGCTTCAGTACATTGTATCATCCTGGTACGGGTTCGGGTGGCCATGCGAGTAGGCTCTCTCTCTGTCCCTCTCTCTGTCCCTCTCTCTGTCCCTCTCTCTCTGTCTCTCTGTCTCTCTCTCTCTCTCTCTCTCTCTCTCTCTTTTTCTGTCTGTCTCTTTCACTTTGTGTCTCTCTCTCTTTCTCTGTCTACCTCTGTCTTTTTGTCTCTGTCTCTCTCTCTCTCTCTCTCTCTCTCTCTCTCTCTCTCTCTCTCTCTCTCTCTGTCTGTCTCTCTTTCTTTCTGTCTCTCTTTCTTTGTACCTCTCTCTGTTTTTCTTTTGTTTTCTCTTTTTCTCTCTGTCTCTCTCTCTCTGTCTCTATCTCTCTCTTGGTGTGCCTCTCTTTCTCTTTTGGTCTTTCTCTCTGCCTCTGTCTCTCTCTGTCTCTCTTTCTCTCTGTCTCTCTCGCCGTCTCTTTTACTTTGTCTTTCTCTCTTTCTCTCTCATTCCCTTTCTTTCTCTGTTGACCTCTCTCTCTCTCGCTCTCTCTCTCTCTCTCGGTCTCTCTTTCTTTGTCCCTCTCTCTGTCTCTCTCTTTTTTTTTTCTTTTTCTCTCTGTCTCTCTCTCTCTCTGTCACTATCTCTCTCTCTATCTCTCTCTTTCTGTCTCTTTCTCTGTTTCTGTCTCTCTTGGTGCGCCTCTCTTTCTCTTTCTGTCTTTCTCTCTCTCTGTCTCTGTCTCTGTCTCTGTCTCTCGTTCTCTCTGTCTCTCTCACCGTCTCTTTCACTTTGTCTCTCTCTCTTTCTCTCTCTTTCCCTCTCTTTCTCTGTCTTTCTCTCTCTCTCTGTCTGTCTTTCTTTCTGTCTCTCTTCCTTTGTCCCTCTCTCTGTCTCTTTCTTTTTTTCTCTTTTTCCCTCTGTCTCTCTCTCTCTTTCTGTCACTATCTCTCTCTGTCTCTATCTCTCTCTGTCTCTCTCTCTCTCTCTTTCTCTGTTTCTGTCTCTCTTGGTGTGCCTCTCTTTCTCTCTCTTTCTCTCTCTCTCTGTCACTATCTCTCTCTCTGTCTCTCTCTCTCGCCCATTCTCTCTCTCTCTCTCTCTCTCTCTCTCTCTCTCTCTCTCTCTCTCCCTCCCTCCCTCCCTCTCCCTCATATGGTTGTAGTGATTACCCCCCTGCCCGGTCTATTCATAGCTGTGGTCATTTTAATTACTGTGAGCTGACACTGGCTAAATGAGATGGGTCTCTTCGCTCACCCTCGCTGACTCACACGCGCTCCCTACTATAACATAGCAAGGCTGTGCTCTCTAATGGACTAAATGGCATGGCGTCCATGCCAGGCCCCCTTTCGCCAGGCAGTAATTAACACAGTGTAAGACATTGGGGGTGGGCTGAAGCGTGCGGGTTTGGCATCGTGGGAGCAGCGCTGGTTAGACGGTAATGATATGGAGTTTTAGCCTGTGATTAATGAATCTCTCAGGATGCTAAATGACCTGTGTCAAAAGCTAGAGGTACATTTGAATACTGAATATGTAAGCTGAGGAAGAGTCATGAGGCCTCCTTTCTCCCTCCTCCTCCGTCTTCTGTTTTGGCCTCCCCTGCGATCACGTAGGTGTCTTTTAATAGAACACAGGTTGAGCCCTTGATGTTAGGGGTGGATTATATAGCTTATTTATTTTAGAAGAGTGTGGCACGTCTCCTGCAACACCTCGGTGTACATTCCTCAGGAAAGTGGCTCACAAGTGTCTGCTGGAGAACAAGGGGCTTTAGTGTTTCAGACATGGCATCATCGGTTAGTGTCTGATTATGAAAGCTAGCCATATTAGCCAAACCACTGTGATGTGATGTCTGCTGTAATATCCAGCTTGTGCTAGGAACTGGTTTCAGCTGGTGGAGGTAGTTAGAGGTCAGCCTGGACTAGGTGTAAAAGCAAAGGCCTCTGCGCTCAGAAGGACTCAACCGACAGTTGGTGGGAAGGTTTGACATCATGAGACATGTGACTGATTCATTTCTCATGTGACGTAGGCAGGGACGGGCCTTATCCTTGTACCTGACTGACC
>JAMWET010006751.1:0-2500 GCA_024036415.1 Prochilodus magdalenae
GACTAGCAGTGCTCATGGTGTTAATCAATACATACTGGCTTCAGAAGACCTAGCAGTTGCTCATGGTGTCAATCAATACATACTGGCTTCAGAAGACCTAGCAGTGCTCAGGGTGTCAATCAATACATACTGGCTTCAGAAGACCTAGCAGTGCTCAGGGTGTTAATCAATACACACTGGCTTCAGAAGACCTAGCAGTGCTCATGGTGTTAATAAATACACACTGGCTTCAGAAGACCTAGCAGTGCTCATGGTGATAATCAGTACATACTGGCTTCAGAAGACCTAGCAGTGCTCATGGTGTTAATAAATACACACTGGCTTCAGAAGACCTAGCAGTGCTCATGGTGTTAATCAATACATACTGGCTTCAGAAGACCTAGCAGTGCTCATGGTGTTAATCAATACATACTGGCTTCAGAAGACCTAGCAGTGCTCATGGTGTTAATCAATACACACTGGCTTCAGAAGACCTAGCAGTGCTCAGGGTGTTAATCAATACATACTGGCTTCAGAAGACCTAGCAGTGCTCAGGGTGTTAATCAATACACACTGGCTTCAGAAGACCTAGCAGTGCTCAGGGTGTTAATAAATACACACTGGCTTCAGAAGACCTAGCAGTGCTCATGGTGTTAATAAATACACACTGGCTTCAGAAGACCTAGCAGTGCTCATGGTGTTAATAAATACACACTGGCTTCAGAAGACCTAGCAGTGCTCATGGTGTTAATAAATACACACTGGCTTCAGAAGACCTAGCAGTGCTCATGGTGATAATCAGTACATACTGGCTTCAGAAGACCTAGCAGTGCTCATGGTGATAATCAGTACATACTGGCTTCAGAAGACCTAGCAGTGCTCATGGTGATAATCAGTACATACTGGCTTCAGAAGACCTAGCAGTGCTCATGGTGTTAATCAATACATACTGGCTTCAGAAGACCTAGCAGTGCTCATGGTGTTAATCAATACATACTGGCTTCAGAAGACCTAGCAGTGCTCATGGTGTTAATCAATACACACTGGCTTCAGAAGACCTAGCAGTGCTCAGGGTGATAATCAGTACATACTGGCTTCAGAAGACCTAGCAGTGCTCATGGTGATAATCAGTACATACTGGCTTCAGAAGACCTAGCAGTGCTCAGGGTGTTAATCAATACATACTGGCTTCAGAAGACCTAGCAGTGCTCAGGGTGTCAATCAATACACACTGGCTTCAGAAGACCTAGCAGTGCTCAGGGTGTTAATCAGTACACACTGGCTTCAGAAGACCTAGCAGTGCTCAGGGTGTCAATCAATACATACTGGCTTCAGAAGACCTAGCAGTGCTCATGGTGTTAATCAATACACACTGGCTTCAGAAGACCTAGCAGTGCTCATGGTGTTAATCAATACATACTGGCTTCAGAAGACCTAGCAGTGCTCAGGGTGTTAATCAATACATACTGGCTTCAGAAGACCTAGCAGTGCTCAGGGTGTTAATCAATACACACTGGCTTCAGAAGACCTAGCAGTGCTCATGGTGTTAATAAATACACACTGGCTTCAGAAGACCTAGCAGTGCTCATGGTGTTAATAAATACACACTGGCTTCAGAAGACCTAGCAGTGCTCATGGTGTTAATCAATACATACTGGCTTCAGAAGACCTAGCAGTTGTAGAGACCTAGCAGTGCTCATGGTGATAATCAGTACATACTGGCTTCAGAAGACCTAGCAGTGCTCATGGTGATAATCAGTACATACTGGCTTCAGAAGACCTAGCAGTGCTCATGGTGATAATCAGTACATACTGGCTTCAGAAGACCTAGCAGTGCTCAGGGTGTTAATCAATACATACTGGCTTCAGAAGACCTAGCAGTGCTCATGGTGATAATCAGTACATACTGGCTTCAGAAGACCTAGCAGTGCTCATGGTGTTTAGGGATTCATACTGGCTTTATCTTTGCATGTTTGTGGCATGCTGTTATACACAGGCTATGCTAGTTTATGTACTGTGTTATACCCGCTATAGTTAATGTGTATATTGTTATATGGTGTTTATGAAGGGTTTGATGGCCTGGGCTGTCTAACCTTGGAAGTCGGTAAGTGATTGGGACTGCATGTGGTGCTCTGTTGAGATGACCAGCGTGTTGAAGAACACCAGCAGAAACACCAGCCAGTAGAAAAGCCTAGACTTCACCCACACACGACATTTCCTTCTGAAGAACCGGTTCCAGCGACGAGCGTGGCGCCTGCGAAGGACACAGAACGCAGAAACCTGAGTGTATTTACACAAATCTAAAAATCCTGAACATCTGAACATTCAGGTGTATACCCCTACTCTGATCTCTCTCAGATCTCTCACTGCGTGTATACCCCTACTCTGATCTCTCTCAGATCTCTCACTGCGGGTATACCCTTACTCTGATCTCTCTCAGATCTCTCACTGCGTGTATACCCCTACTCTGATCTCTCTCAGATCTCTCACTGCGGGTATACCCTTACTCTGATCTCTCTCA
>JAMWET010006751.1:7500-12500 GCA_024036415.1 Prochilodus magdalenae
TATTTTTTTTTTCCTTTTTTTTTTTTTTATATTTTTTTTTTTTTTTTTTTTTTTTTTTTTTTTTTTTTTTTTTCTTCTTTTTTTTTTTTTTTTTTTTTTTTTTTTTTTTATACCCTTACTCTGATCTCTCTCAGATCTCTCACTGCGTGTATACCCCTACTCTGATTTCTTTCAGATTTCGGATGTGTAGACATGTGCAGCTGATGGAGAATGTACTGCATGTGGTTCTGTATAGTACCTTTTTAAAAATGGTTCCATACAGCACCACAATTAGTGTTTACTACAGAACCGTTCTTTTTTTTAAGAGTGGAGGAGGATCAGCTGTGTTACAGAAGTGTAAACCCTGAACACGTGCATAAAAAAGGGGAAAAAAGATGTGGAAAAAATAAGGGTCGGGAAAAAAAAATAAAAGGAAAAGGCAGGGGGGGAAAAAGTGGAGGGAGCTCGGTTCTTCAGAGTGTTGGACTTTATAATCCTTACACGTAGTACATGAGGCGGTTCAGTCCCTCCAGCTCGTACAGACTCTCAGTGTCTGAGCCTCCTTCCTGCAGTGGCAGCAGGCCTGAGAGCGAGAGAGGGAGAGAGAGAGACATGCAGTAAGACTGGCACCCACGCCGAACCTTGCAACCCAGCATGTAGATGGAGGCAGATGGAGGTAGATGGCTTTTAAAGACGGCAGTGATACGACTGCTGGTTATTCTGCTTTGGTCAGCCTTACCTTGTCTGTCCTGGTCGTTGTCCATGACCTCGGCCTGCGTGATCCACTCCATATAGCCTTTCAGATCTTCGTCCAGCTGCTGCCTCTCACGGAGCTTCTGATATTCTCCACTGCGAGAGCTCTTCTCACGTTCCTTAGTGAACTCCCTGCACAGGACAGGACCACAAACACCCCGGTAAACACTACGTCATACAAACCTGCACACTCAGACTGCACACTCGAAGCGGAACCTGAGGGCCCTGTTTGTATTTATTCATGATTAGCCAACTCCAGCTCGACTTTCATCACATAACTGCCCTCTTTGTGCAGCTCCTACTTGATACTGGTCTGGTGCTGGTCTTTTAAACACCACATATCCTGGTTTAGTCGCTGATCAGCTATGCTGGCCTATGCAGTGCTTTCTAGAAGGGCAGTATACTGGACCATGATAGTTAGGAAGCTATGACACAACAAAATAAACCTCTAAGGAGAAATCCTGTGTTTTCATGGTGAACTTTGACCTCATCTATCTTATTCTCACCATATATAGACGTGCATTTTTTTTTTTTTAGAAATATGAATGTGCCTTTAGAGTGATCGGGGTTTGAAACTGACCCACAGAGGACACCCAGAACCAGATTTAGGATGAAGAACGAGCCCAGCAGAATTAGAGTCACAAAGTAGAGCCATGGCCACTCCATCCCGATGGCATCGTTAACCTACACACACAGACACAGACGATTGTTACTGATTATTACAATCTGATGAACCGTGGGGTTTCCTTAAATCCAGGTTTTAAACGTCCTTCAGTTAGGCTGTATTCGAATACATCAGTGATTTAATTGCGTCTGTTGATTTTACGCTGTTCTGGGTTAATAGCATGTGAATCTGCACACAAGTACCGAATGTGCGGTAGAAGTAAAGCTTAATTAGCACAGACCCAGTAGAGGACGTCGGTCCAGCCCTGCGTGGTGATGCACTGGTACACGGTGAGCATGGAGAAGCCGAGGTTGTCAAAATGCGTAATGCCGTTATTGGGCCCCGGCCAGCCCGGCTTGCACAGGGTACCGTTCATACTGCAGCGACGCCCATTTCCAGCCTCGGCACACGGAGACGCCTTCTCGTTCTCCACCGTGGCGATGATTTCTGCAGCAGGGACAGGGTCAGGAGGGTCACTTGAGAATGTGTCGTGGGACAGTTTTCGGATCACCTGTTTTTAAGTGTAGGATCTGATCAGCGTTTCATTTGGCGCTTCCTCTTCTAGCTCAGTTAAAGTGTGGTACCTGTTCCAGCGTAGTAACAGGTTTTGTGCATCTTGCATTTGAAGAGCTCCAGGCCGATGATGGCGTAGATGGTGACCATAAAGAAGACCAGCAATGAGATGTGGAACAGAGGCAGCATGGACTTCAGGATGGAGCTCATCACCACTTGCAGACCTGGAGGAGTCAGAATGGTAGTGATGGTTTGGTGGTTCATGTTATATATTTATATTATATTTTTTATATATTTTTATTATATTTTTATATTTTTGTGTTATATAATATATTTGGGAGCAGATGCTTGTTGGTGGTTGTTGGTTGATATTGAGCAATACGTGTTTGGTGGTTGACGATTGGTGGTTGAAATTTGGCAGTAGATCTTTGGTGGTTTATATTTGTGGATGGATGGCAGCTAGTGGTTGGGGATGGTCGATGTTAGTGGTTGTTTGGGGGTTGATGTGTGATGGTGGTGGTTGTTTGCTTGTTGGTGTTCCATGGTTGATGTTTAGTCGTGAATCTTTGGTAATAAATGATGGAGAACGTTTAATATTGGTTGTGTGGTGGTTGATGTTTAAAGACGAATGGTTAGTTGGTACTTGTTAGTGGTGATGGTGGTTGTTTGCTTGTTGGTGTTTCATGGTGGTTGTGTGGTGGTTGATGTTTGAAGACGGATGGTTAGTTGTTGGTGGTAGTCGATGGTGGTTGTGTGGTGGTTAATGTTTAGTAATTGATATTTGGTTGTAGGTTTTTGGTGGTTTATGCTTATGGATGGATGGCAGCCTGTGGTTGGTGGTGGTAGATGTTTGTTAGTGGATGTTTGAAGGTTGATGTGTGATGGTGGCTGTTTGCTTGTTGGTGTTTCATGGTTGGTGTTTAGAAGTTGATGTTTGGTCGTGAGTCTTCGGTAATAAATGATGGAGAACGTTTAATATTGGTTGTTTGGTAGTTGATGTTGAAGAAGACGGATGGTTAGTTGTTGGTGGTGGTTGTGTGGTGGTTGGGTGATGGTTGATGTTTGAAGATGAATGGTTAGTTGTTGGTGGTGGTTGTTTGGTGGTTGATGTTTAGTAATTGATATTTGGTCGTAGGTTTTTGGTGGTTTATGCTTATGGATGGATGGCAGCTAGTGGTTGGTGGTGGTAGATGCTTGTTAGTGGATGTTTGAAGGTTGATGTGTGATGGTGGCTGTTTGCTTGTTGGTGTTTCATGGTTGATGTTTAGAAGTTGATGTTTGGTCGTGAGTCTTTGGTAATAAATGATGGAGAACGTTTAATATTGGTTGTTTGGTTGATGTTGAAGAAGACGAATGGTTAGTTGTTGGTGGTGGTTGATGGTGGTTGTGTGGTGGTTGATGTTTAAAGACGGATGGTTAGTTGTTGGTGGTGGTTGATGGTGGTTGTGTGGCGGTTGATGTTTAAAGACGGATGGTTAGTTGTTGGTGGTGGTTGATGGTGGTTGTGTGGTGGTTGATGTTTAAAGACGGATGGTTAGTTGTTGGTGGTGGTTGATGGTGGTTGTGTGGTGGTTGATGTTTAAAGCCGGATGGTTAGTTGTTGGTGGTTGTTGATGCTTGTTAGTGGATGTTTGAAGGTTGATGTTGATGATGATGGTGGTTGTGGGTGTTTGGTGACGGATGGTTGTTGGCAAAGTTTGTTGGTGAATGTTTGATTGCTGTAACTCACTGGGGACGCCGGAGACAAGGCGCAGTGGCCGTAGCACTCTGAAAGCCCTCAGTGCCTTCATATCAAAGCCTCCACCCTTCTGGTCCACTGGAGCTTCCACCCCACTGATGTTGTTGATGAAGTCCACAATGATGGTGAACAGCCTGAGAAGACAAAACCTTCCTAGCACTTGTACTTTCAATCAATTCCCAGCCATAATTAGCGCTACAAAAGTTATGGGTTTCATTAAGATTTGATCTGACAAAAACGGAAAGTTATACATCCGGCATAAGAACTTTCTTACCCCATGGTGACAATGACGAAGTCCAGAATGTTCCAGCAATTCCGTAAGTATGCGTCTGCATGGAAGAGTAACCCATATGCCACTATCTTTAGGAAGCACTCCAGAGTGAATATGATCAGGAAGATGTACTCCAGACTTTCCTGAAAACACAGAGGTGGAGCCATGAAACCGCAGATTTTAGCATTTCAGCATGGTTGTAGTTTTAGAGGCTGATTCTGTGAATATAAAATTCCCTGACAAACTTATAAAAACAGCCCACACCAGCATACATTCTAAGTTGGTCTAGACTGGTTAAGCTGGTCATTCCACACGGGCCTAATGGTTGACCAGCATAGCGGATAATCAGGTCTGAAATCGGCTTGTTGCACTGACTGCACAGTTTAACTTTTGAAATGACTTTCTACGTGAGATTTTAGCAGGACCATAGAAAGATCAAGATGCTAAAAGCGCAAATTAAAACACTAGCTTAGTTAGTACTTAGTAATAGCCTAAAGACAAGCTCGTACACTGGCTACAAGCTAGTACACTGGCAACCATTTAACACACTAATCACAAGCTAACACACCAGCTAAAAGCTAATACACTAGTCACAAGCTAACACACTGGCCACAAGCTAATACACTAATCACAAGCTAACACACCAGCTAAAAGCTAATACACTAGTCACAAGCTAACACACTGGCCACAAGCTAACACACTAGAAATAAGATAACATGCACAAGCTGCAATCCAACATTAGCCTCAACCTACCCACAAATGCTAGAGACAAACTATCAGACTAGCCACAATATAATATGCTAGCCATAAGCTAATACACTAGCCACAAGCTAACACACTAGCCACAATCTAATACACTAACCACAAACTGCCACAAACGGCCATTTGTCTATTATCTCATTTGTCTAAAATATCACATGCTAGTAACAAGCTAACACACTAGCCACAATATTACATGCTAGCTACAAGCTAATACACTAACCACAAACTGCCATTTGGCATGCTAACCACAATCTACCATGCTAGTAAAAATCTCACATGCTAGTAACAAGCTAACACACTAGCCACAAGCAAATACATTG
>JAMWET010006751.1:15000-27500 GCA_024036415.1 Prochilodus magdalenae
ATGGTGTAGCAGTGTACAGTGTAGCTAGTGGTTAATAATGTAAGCAGTGAATGGTATTAACAATAAAACTCACAAACGGTGTAGCAGTGTACAGTACTTGCATTATGTAATGACGGTTGGGTAACAGCAGTGTTTGGTGTAGCAGTGTATCGTTTTAGTGTATGACTGTTAGCAATGTACACTGTAGCCGTGTATGTTAATGTAGCAGTTTCCAGTTTATTACAGCATTTTATTATTTTTATCATTTACTGTAGCAGTGTCAAAATTGGGGCAAGTGTACGGTGTAGCAGTGTACAAGTAGTAACCGCTATGGTGTAGCAGTGTATGGTGTAGCAGTGTACGGTGTATACATACTAGTGTAACAGTGTGTAGCATGTGTATGTAACACACAGTGATGGTGTTAGCAGTGTACAGAAGTACAAACCAGTGTATGGTGTAACACCACTAGTCATACGCTAACAGCAGTGTAAAGCTGTAGCAGTGTTAACGGTTACAAGCAGTAAACAGTGTTGCACCAACGAACGATGGTTGTTGTTGTAGCAACCACCACCATAGCAGTGTCACGGGGTTGTAACATGTACAAAGTTGCAGTGTACAGGTGTAGCAGTGTATGGTGTAGCAGTGTAACGTTTTTAAACTATGGTAAACAATGTACACTGTAGCCAAGCATGGTGCTAGCCTGTCCATTGTGCAGTGAACCTGTGTAGCATTCTGACAGTGTAGCAGTGTATGGTGTAGCAGTGTATGGTGTAGCAGTGTACAGTGTAGCAGTGTATGGTGTAGCAGTGTATGGTGTAGCAGTGTACGGTGTAGCAGTGTACAGTGTTGCAGTGTACGGTGTAGCAGTGTATGGTGTAGCAGTGTATGGTGTAGCAGTGTACGGTGTAGCAGTGTACAGTGTTGCAGTGTACGGTGTAGCAGTGTATGGTGTAGCAGTGTATCGTTTTAGTGTATGGTGTAGCAATGTACACTGTAGCCGTGTATGGTGTAGCAGTGTCCATTGTGGCAGTGTACGGTGTAGCAGTATGTGGTGTAGGGTGTAGCAGTGTAGCAGTGTATGGCATAGCAGTGTACAGTGTTAGTGTAGCAGTGTACACTGTAGCAGTGTACAGTGTAGCAGTGTATGGCGTAGCAGTGTACGGTGTTAGTGTAGCAGTGTACAGTGTAGCAGTGTGTGGCGTAGCAGTGCACGGTGTTAGTGTAGCAGTGTACAGTGTAGCAGTGTATGGCATAGCAGTGTACAGTGTAGCAGTGTATGGCGTAGCAGTGTACAGTGTAGCAGTGTATGGCGTAGCAGTGTACAGTGTAGCAGTGTATGGCGTAGCAGTGTACAGTGTAGCAGTGTATGGCGTAGCAGTGTACAGTGTAGCAGTGTGTGGCGTAGCAGTGCACGGTGTAGCAGTGTATGGCGTAGCAGTGTACGGTGTTAGTGTAGCAGTGTACAGTGTAGCAGTGTGTGGCGTAGCAGTGCACGGTGTAGTGCAACTGTTATTTTGATACATGCTTTGCAGGATTGTGGTTGTTGTGCTCACCAGGTTGCTGTTGGTGTTGTTGGTGTCCTCCTCAGGCATGGGCATGAACACAGCCAGAGCTACACAGTTAGCGAAGATGGTGAGCAGGATTATGATCTCAAAGGGCCTGAGGACAGCGGTCAAGGAGAACCACACAACACAATAACACAATAACAACGTGATAGATGCAGGTCTTCTGGAATGGAGGGTATTAATAGACAGTTTGCTCATCCTACTTTTCTGGGAAGGCTTTAGACTAAATGTTGAGACATTGCTGTGAGGATTTGATTGAGCCTTAGTGACGTCAGATACTGATGTTGGATGATCTGTTCAGGATCACTCCATTTCATCCCAGAGGTATTGGATGGAGCGCCATCAGTCCAGAGAATGCAGTTGCTCCATAGACCAATGCTGGGGGGGGTTTAATAACTTTGCCTGGCATTGGGCGTGGTGATGTGTGCAGCTCCTCCAGAGCGTCCCCGTCTGTTAGTCAGGGCTTTTACATGGTTCTAATGTTTTTAGACACCTTCATGGACACTGGACCCAGCTGTTCAGCCCTACCTATTCAGCCTATGCAGTTTAGCTCCACCCATTCTGCCTTCAGTAGTTTAGCCTTACCCTTTCAGCCTATGCAGTTTAGCTCCAACCCTTCTGCCTTTAGTAGTTTAGCCCCACCTATTCAACCTACTGCACTTTAGCTCCACCCATTCTGCCTTCAGTAGTTTAGCCCCACCCATTTAAACCTGCTGCAGTTTAGCACAACCTGCTGCACCATTTCAGAATATAGTTGTTTAGCCCCACCCATTGAACCTACTGCAGTTTAGCACCACCCTTTCAGCCTGCAGCAGTTTAGCCCCACCCATTCAGCCCAGGTTGAAAAACTCTATAACTTCAGGATGAATAAGCAGAGCTAACCAGCTGCAGACTTTATGGACTGTAAATTTAATGTACTACAAATGAAATATTAATGAATTAAATAATAATAATAATCATTTCATTAAATCTAAAGTTTGTTTTTGTTTACCATATTTTATAGTTTAAAAAAATCAAAAATGTTCAAAGTGTTAAAAAAGCACCTCCTCAGCGCTGCTGTGTGTGTGTATGTGTGTGTGTGTGTGTGTGTGTGTGTGTGTGTGTGTGTGTGTGCAGCTGTTGTGTCCTCTCACACACTAAAAACGGAAACGCTAAGATCAGAGAATGCACACACACACACACACACACACACACATACTCACACACACACACACACACACACACACACATACTCACACACACACACACACACTGAACAATACAGCAGAAACAGGCAGATTCAAGTTTGCTGCTTAAAGGTCAAAGGTCACTCAAGGCCCTCTGTAAGCTGCTGTGTGTGCATCACACCTGTCACACAGGTGTCTTTAAATACAGACCATGTGCTAAACAAAAAAGCATCTCAAAAAAGAACCCTTAAAGAAGCTGCTGGAGAACGCTTTAAAGAAGGAAGAACGGGTGAAGCTAAACTGCTGTAGGCTGAAAGGGTGAAGCTAAACTGCTGTTGGCTAAATGTGTGGCGCTAAAGTGCTGTGGGTTGAATTGGTGGAGCTAACCTACTGTATGCTCAGTGGGTGGAGTTGAACTGCTGTAGGCTGAATGGGTGGGGCTAAGCTTCCTAGGCCTCAGAGTTGTAGTACTATTATAAACTTACCTTCAGTTGTAATCATAAACCTGAAATCTACAGTAGGCGACTATAGAGATCTACAGGGGATTATGGGTAAGATTCCAGTCCCCAGATTAAACCTAAGCCAAAAATAAAACAACCAATCAACACTGGAACCACAATTAACCCTCTATAAATGTCATGAACTTGCCCGCAGGTCCACACCTCTATAGCTTAACGTGTAGTCCAGGTATTCCAGAATAAGAACCCCTTGGATATAAGGAATAAAGACCTCCATGCTTCTGTTCTTTTCCAGGACTAGTCTTAACCCCAGTGTGTTAAACCTGCTGTGTGGGAGTGTGTGAAGGATACTTCCACTCCACAATGCTGATGCAGGCTTTGCGGAACGGGTTCTTCAGTGTGAGGAAGAGGAGGGAGCGGGCCGGCCGGGGGTTTCCTCCAGTGGCCTGAAGCTTCTTCAGCTTCTCCCGCTGCTTTCTCTTCAGCGTCTCCTCGTCCATGATGAAGGAACTCATCGGAATCTCGCCGCCACCCTCCATCTCGCCTATAATATAAACCCTCTATTGCTTGGTATGACATACATGCTATAACACACTCTACAACACACTATGACACCCGGAAAAACACAATAGCTATAACACAAGCTATAACACATGCTTTGACATGATTATAACACATCTGTTAACCTGGGTGCAACACACCTGCTATAACACACATTATAACACATGTTATAACACACACTAAAACACACCCGTTGTAACACAGCTACTATAACACATATGCAAGTCCTGAAATAACACACTCGCTGTGACACCCCTTATAATACATATTATAACACATGCTATAACACATTATAGCACAAATGCTAATCTGGCCCTAATGGACCCACTGCAACTCACATTATCACAAGATTCCTGCTATGACTCAAATGCCAACCTGGCTATAACACACACTATAACACATGCTATAATACATCTACTAACCTTGATATAACACATTCACTAACCCAACTATAACACATGCTAAAATACGCCTACTAAATTAGATATAACACGTTCACTAACCCAACTATAACACTCCTGATATAGCACACACTATAATACATGCTATAATACATCTACTAACCTTGATATAACACATTCACTAACCCAACTATAACACATGCTATAATACATCTACTAAACATGCTATAACACATACTCTAACCTGGCTATAACACACTCACTATAACACATGCTATAATACATCTAGTAACCATGATATAACACATTCACTAACCCAACTATAACACATGTTATAATACATCTACTTAACATGTTATAACACATACTCTAACCTGGCTATAACACGTTATAATACATTTACTAACTTTGATATAACACATTCACTTACCCAACTATAACACAACTGATAGAATAACTCTACTAGAAACATATATAACACACCTTAACCTGGCGATAACACGTATATTAACACATTTACTGCTTTATAATACCATTCACTTACCCCAACTAACCTTGATATAACATACATTCTACTAACACATGCTATAATAACCTACTACTAACCTGATAGAAATAATTCACTAATCGTACTCTAACACATAGAAGACAGCTATAAAGACATATAACACATACTCTAACCTGGCTATAACACACTCACTATAACACAGGGTTATACCATCTACTAAACATGCTATAACACACTCACTATAACACAGGCTATAATACATCTACTAAACATGCTATAACACACTCACTATAACACAGGCTATAATACATCTACTAAACATGCTATAACACAACACTCTAATATTCTAACCTGGGCTATAACGGCTACAACTCACTATACAACATTCAGGCTATACTATAACACTCGAGTGATCTAACACACACACACTCACAAATGTGCTTAATGCTACTAACCTTGCTTTATAAACAATTCACATACTCTAACTCTGCTATAATACATCTACCTACACATCACTATCACTATAACACAGGCTATAATACATCTACTAAACATGCTATAACACATTCTCTAACCTGGCTATAATGTACTCACTATAACACATGTTATAATACATTTACTAACTTTGATATAACACATTCACTAACCCAACTATAACGCTCCTGCTATAACACACTCTATGACACATCGGCTAAACCTGCTATAACACACATTATAACACATGCTATAACACCAGCTCTAGCACACTCACCTAGTTTTTGGGGCAGTTATTCCACAGATCCTGTTCTAACTGATCTCTCTCTATCTCTCTCTCTCCCTCACTCTCTGTCTCTCTCTCCCTCTCACTTACCCAACTCCCCACATCAACCTTCCCAACTGGTCTCCACCAGTCTATATTCTCTCTGTCTCACTCCTGCCTCGGTGTTGGTCAGTAGAGCAGCTGTCTTTCTCAGAGAACAAATATAGACAATGCATGTCAGTCAGAATTGGGGGAGGAGTGGAGTATGCGAGCGGACAGTCGTCTGCTGGCCGTAAAGCTGGTCAGGACTGCAGAAAGTCCATGAGCAGCGTTATGTGGTTCATTTGAATTCTCAGTGATGTTAATCTACTAGCCCTGCTCTGTTAGGCCAGCAAATTAATGACCCCTGGTGACCTCCTGACCGTTTCTGGAGGGTGGACTGGACTGGCCATACGTATCAACACTAACAATTTCTAAAGCAACAGTTTAGCTAAAACTCAGATTACCCCACTATGACCCCCTCCCAACCCCACCCACCCCACCAGTTCGCTTCTGGGGCTTCAGCCCTGGAGTTACAAGGTTACTGCAGCTAAGAAGTGTAAGAGATTTATACTCCACCAATTAGCATGAAGCTAACACCATAAGGTCTATATCCCACCACATATCATCCCACCGACCGCTTTGCTATCATTTCAATTCAGAGACTCAGAGCACCATCATCAGCACCTGCTCAGAGAAAAGAGGACACGTTCTGGTTCCAGTGGAACATTCCCAAATCTTTATTCCAATAACATCAGTAACGCGGATTCATCACAGTCAGACTGAGCATTAAATATTACACATTAAAGTTCATAACATAGACCCTCTACAGTTACAGCTTCAGTAATGTAAACAGTGCCTGCGATGCTGTGCGTGTCGTTCACTCCCGGTTCGCTTCAGAGGTCTGTGGACCCCTAGCTGTAGGAGGTGGTATTGCAGGGGGGCATTGCATGATAATGTCACTGTAAAATGAAATGACGTTTTATGTTTTTAACACATAAACATAAATCCAAACACTTTACTGGTGACCTCAGAAGTGAACAACTCCAACAGTTATTGTAAAGTAACAAGGAGAAAGTTCCATTTATGTAAATAACGCTGTAACCACACTCATCATCAAACGAATAGCTGCACAAGTCCTTGCTCCCAGAAGGAATCAGCCATCAGGAATGAAACTTGGTGTGTAGTTTTTACACTCGACCACGTATGTGACGTAAACAAGGACGGGCCTTATCGCTGTACCTGGCTAACTCCACGCCACCGTCACCAAATACTGCAGTGGTGTCGTACCAGACTGTCATGGAGTGACTCAGAACGGCAGCGGGTCATCTTCAGTGACGAGTCCCGCTTTAGTCTTGGTGGAGTCGACCAATGAATCCGTGGGTGGAGGCACCGTGGTCAGCACCAAGATTAACGGTATGTTGTCATCTGTCACACCTTGTTTCCACCACCTCCACCCCTACCGCACCGTACTGTGTGAGGATGTTCAAGCTGCATGGGATGGATTATCACAGGACTCCATTAGGAACCTCTACAGCTCCATACCGAGACGTCTGGCGTGTTGGGTTAGCGAACACGGCGGCCCGACGCCATACTGAGAGACAGACTTCTGTATGTGTAGCTCAATAAATATTGATCATATCAGTCTAAACTTATCATCAGTTATTGATCCTGGTCACCTTTATCTTCCTTCCCAACACACCCGCACTCCCACACCTCCTTCTGGGTGCAGCTGTTCTTTCGATGATGAGTGTATGTAGCAGTATGGAGTCAACCTGAAATCAAAACAGTCCCCCTTTAAACCGAGCTAGCTAAAACATGTGAAAGACATTGGGAAGCTAGACATGAAAGGCTGACCACAAAGCCACTTCGTTTGAAGCATCACGGTTTAATTTCTCTTTGAATCTCAAAGCCGCTGAAGGAGCTCGGCAGACATAAAGAGCTGAGGAGCTTTGCTACAGACATCATACACGTCCTTTAGTTTGCTGACCAAAGTGCAGAAGTGTCTCCGTAAGTGTGCATGTTTGTCCAACTGTCACATATCGTTAGGTCATTCAGAGCAATTAGCACAGAGACCCCTAAGCCCCACCCCCTCCAACCCGACAGTCAACAATTTCCTCCATAGGAAAAACTGAATTCATTACACATACAAAACTATAAATAGATCACATCGTATTCTCACATGCTACACCCCTGTCCTGGAGTTCCACCTGGACAGGTGCTTCGTTACACTTGATAATGATCATTATCTAATGATCACTTCCTTCAGGAGCTGAAAGCACTAAAGACCAAACCACTAAAGCAAACTCAGGACTGGCTAACAGTGTTCTGTAGTCGCTTGGTTACCTGGTATTCCCTAGTTCAGGTGTGTTACCTGGTTTGGGTGTGAACTGGTTGAGGTGCACTAATAAGATTAAGTAGTTTCCAAGTTAGGTATGTTAGCTTAGTGTTACCTAGTTCACATGTGTTACCTGGTTCATGTGTGTTACCTGGTTCTGGTGTGTTACCTGGTTCTGGTGTGTTACCTGGTCCAGGTGTGTTACCTGGTTCTGGTGTGTTACCTGGTCTAGGTGTGTTACATGGTTCTGGTGTGTTACCTGGTTCTGGTGTGTTACCTGGTCCAGGTGTGTTACCTGGTTCTGGTGTGTTACCTGGTTCTGGTGTGTTACCTGGTCCAGGTATGTTACCTGGTTCTGGTGTGCTACCTGGTTCTGGTGTGTTACCTGGTTCTGGTGTGTTACCTGGTCCAGGTGTGTTACCTGGTTCTGGTGTGTTACCTGGTTCTGGTGTGTTACCTGGTCCAGGTGTGTTACCTGGTTCTGGTGTGTTACCTGGTCCAGGTGTGTTACCTGGTTCTGGTGTGTTACCTGGTTCTGGTGTGTTACCTGCTTCTGGTGTGTTACCTGGTCCAGGTGTGTTACCTGGTTCTGGTGTGTTACCTGGTCCAGGGGTTTTACTAGTTTATGTGTGTGCAAGTTAGGTATCTTAGTTATGTGATTCCAACTTAGGTATCTTAGCTAGTTCAAGTGTGTTACCTAGTTCATGTGTTACCTGCCTCAGGTGTGTTACCTGGTTCATGTGTATTACCAAGCATCAGATGTGTTGCCCAGTCCAGATGTGTTACCTGGCCTAGGTGTATTAGGAAATTGAAGTAGATGACCTAATTTGAATATGCTACCTGGGTTAGGTGTGTTATTTGGCTCATGTGTGCTGTCGGGTTTATATATGCTACCTGGTTCAGGTGTCTCAGCAAGCTCAAGTATATTACCTGTTTCAGGTATGTTACCTAGTTCACATGTGCCACATGCCTCAGGTGTTTTGCCTGGTTTATTTCCTACCTCAAGTTTGTTGCCCAGTCCAGGTGTGTTCCCTGGCTCAGGTGTCAACAAGTTTAAGTTTGAGTTAAGTTTAACCTGGCTCAGGTGTATTTCCTATCTTAAGTAGATTACGTTCAGTCGTGTTACCGAGCTCAGATGCACCACCTATCAGGTACTGTCCCTGGGGTCCACCAGATGGTCCAAATCTTAGTTCTAGCCTGACTCTCACCTGTACAGGTACTCAGTGATGTTAATGGTATGGCTCAGGTGTGTTAGCGATTGGATATTTGCAGTCAGTTAGGGGCCGCATCCAAGCCTGAATCTAGCTTCCACTGCCTTCGCTGTGGAGCTCCTGGGAAGAACTTGAAGTTGGAGCTTCTCCTTCAGTGCTTCCCATGACCTCTGATCTGTCATGACCCCGCCCTTCCTCACGCTCCTCCACCAGTCTCTGCAGGTGCTTTATGTAGCGTATGGCGGCCCTCAGCGTCTCCACTTTGCTCATGCGCTTGTCAGCAGTCCCACCGGGCAGGTGGTCTCGGAGCTTGGCGTAACCCTGGTTTACACATTTCACTCGTTGCCGCTCACGCTCGTTCCGCTTCTGGATGAAGGCGGGCTCGAAAGGACACTCGTAAAGGGGTCCCAGGTAGGGCAGGTACGGGCCGTTATAGAGTCCGGCCTGAACCCTGCCCGGGTACAGCAGCAGGGGAAGGGAACGGAGCTGAGCGTGGAGCCGGTTATCACTGTGTCCACCAGGGGGAGACACAGCACAGTGCAGGCTGCTCTGGCTGAGGTGGCAGTAGGGATGGGAGAACGTGGAGCTCATGATGTATGTTCCTGAACTCACAGCACAGGCCAAAGTAAGACTAACTGTGTTAATGGTATGTCCAAATCGAGGAATCAGAAATGCTGTGACAGTTCAGATATCACTGTGTGCCTCCATGGTTGTGGTCTGTTGTGTTCAGTCGGTGTGAAGAACCATCGTCGTCCACCACATCTTCATCCTCACTGTCTCATCATGGCTCTGTAGATGAGCTTCTGTTGGAGGAGCCAATCCAATGCTCTCATTTCTCCTTTCAGACACTGTACTGGAGAGAAGAACAGATTGCATGCTGTTTCAGGCTCAGAGGAGAAGTGGTGTGTGTATATCCCTAAACTGAGAAGCTTCCGAAGGTGCAGTATAAACGTCCCCCTCTAAAAGCTCCCTCACAGAAAGTTATTACAGGACATGGTTATGAATACGCTGCCTGAAGTCTGAGGCTTTGCTTTATTACAGTTGTGGCTTTAAAATTTATTCATGGTGGAGGGATACATGCTGTGGGGCAAAAAGTAGTTCCCAAAGAAAACATATTGTTTCCTGGTTTTCCAGATTTTCCCATCAACATTCTATATAAACTCAGAGGACACGTGAGATAGTCAATAAAGGGTCTATATGTCTGTTCTAGACATGGAGAACCCTGATAGCCATCTAGGGTGGCCACACATGCGATTTAAGGCTGGACAGTCAGTTTTTTCAACTCCCAGTCCTACGACGATACCTCTTTCCAGACCCTCACTCGACTCGTATGTGTGCTATTGACTCACATCCGTATCAAAAGACATGTCTTGCATTTCACTGGTTTCCCAAGGTCATGTGACGTTGTGACTCAGCCCTCTAAATGCTAGTCAGTTTGTAAGCTCCGGACTGACTCACGAATATCATGCATTCCACCCAGTTAGGGGAGTAAAGTGATAATGGATGTGTTATATAGGTTGGGTCATGATTTTAATTCTGTTCTGACCCCGCCTTTATAATGTCCTCCTTTTGGGGGTTATAAAAAAGTGGCCACCCTATACCCATCACCACCACTGTAAAGAACATCTGAACCATCTCACAGCAAACCCACTCTAAATGACAAAGTTCCTGAAATTTAGAGAATAGTAGTTGGGATTATTCCTATTGGGATAGTATTGAGATTGGGATATCCATTTAAACGTGAAAGAGAAGGAGGGAGTAGCGGTAGTGGTAGTAAACAGCGAAGAAGTGCAGTTTAGTGTCGGGTTTGTTTACAGTAGGGTCAAACGGAGCGATGACTAAAGCTGTTCAGAGGAAAAATAAAGACGTGCTGAACGTATTCGTCCGCCAGGCGAGTCACTCAGGAAAAATGTTGATGTGGTTTTCCAGCCAGACTGAGATATTAAAGCTGCAGGCTAATGCTGTGATTTCCCCTAATAATCTCGTAATGAGTGCTAATCTCTCTCTCCCCCTCTCTCTCTCGCTTTAAGAAGACAGGAGAGTGTGGAATTCCCCTTTTAGCTCTCCTAAACCCGTCCCAGTCCCAGACAGAAAAGATTTAGTACTTTAAATGTCTTTTTGAAGCCACCTTTAAGAGCCATGCAGAGTGAACCTCAGCTTCCAACCTGAGGAACAGTTAGCTGGCTAACTCAGCTAGGCTTAGCTAACAGCTAGGAAGACAGCAACAGTTTAAAGAAGCTGGCAGCCAAAAAGATAGTAACAGCTTTAAGAAGACATTAAATTGTTGAATTCCCCCTTTTAGTTCTCCTAAACCCGTCCCAGTCACAGACAGAAAATATTTAATACTGTAAATGTCCTTTTGAAGCCACCTTTAAGTGAACTAGCGACTGGGCTGAAAGAGTAGAACTGCGAGACATCCTGAGGTAACTTAGCCATGCTTATTCCCAGAAAGAACTTCTTTTAGTGCAATAAAATCACATTCACTTTATTTTCTCTCGGTTATTTCTCATAATGTAGGCTACACAACTTATATAAAATCTTGAGCAATGCAGAGTGAACCCCAGCTTCCAACCTGAGGAACAGTTAGCCGGCTAACTCAGCTAGGCTTAGCTAACAGCTAGCAGTTTTTTTCATATGTTGGTTTAGAAGACCAAACCTACCAGCTCTTCATCAAACCTCTTTAATCTGTCCTTACTAAACCTAAAAATGAGTTCTAGATAAGCAGCTAGCTAGCTAACGTTAGCTAGCATTCAGGGTGAGCTTACATGTAAAAAATAAATAAATAAATAATAATAAAAAATGTTATTATTGCAAAAGTAAGGAATGTAGGAATAATGAGTAACTGGAACTCCTCCTTTGGAAAACAAGTGTTGAAAAATGGATTTTTATCTAAAAAGCTGCTAAATTCCTGGCAGGTCGCACCGTAAACCCTGACTGCCAAGTGGACAGCCAACTTTGCAGATAGTGGTCCAACAGTGGTCTGCTATCCTCTTGCTATCAGGGCAGGAAACTCAGTAAAGGCTTCTTCAGTCTATTTCAATGAACAATTAATTTAATAATCTTTATTTTATTTTCTGTCCGTTATTAACAGCAGTAGGCATCTATTGGAACTTGGAGAACTCCAATTTCCCAAAAGTCCCCTATAATTCAGAAATGTAAACAAAGTGATTTAGAGTTTGGTGTGAGGTACAGTGGTGGTGATGGGAACCAGGGTTCTCCATGTCTAGAACACACATATAGACACTTTATGGACTATCTAACCCACCAGTGAACCGACATGTGTCTTCTGAGTGTATATGGAATGCTGATGATGGAAAATCTGGAAAACCTGGAATACTAATGTGTTTTCTATGAGGGAGTATTTTTTACCTCACAACTGAGATCTTCTCCACACTATCATAAACAGCATCTCAGACATCAGGCAGCGTATTCAGAACCACCTCGGGTTCTGGAAACTTTCTGTAAGGGAGCTTTTAGAGGGGGACGTCTGGTTACCTTCATCACCACTCTCTCTAGTTTCTCTAGAACAGAGCGA
>JAMWET010006751.1:32500-40000 GCA_024036415.1 Prochilodus magdalenae
AAAACTCACTCTAAGGAAAACTCACTTAGGTAAAAGGTAAAACTCACTCTCAGGAAAACTCACTCTCAGGTAGACTCATTCTCAGGTAAACTCATTCTCAGGTAAACTCATTCTTAGGTAAACTCACTCTCAGGAAAACTCACTCTCAGGTAGACTCATTCACAGGTAAACTCATTCACAGGTAAACTCATTCTTATGTAAACTCATTCACAGGTAAACTCATTCTTAGGTAAACTCACTCTCAGGAAAAAAACTTACTCTCAGGAAAACTCACTCTCAGGTAGACTCATTCGCAGGTAAACTCATTTTTAGGTAAACTCACTCTCAGGTAAACCCACTCTCAGGTAAACTCAATCTTGTAAAATCACACTTAGGTAAACTAATAATCAGGGAAAATTCACTCTCAGTGAACAGATAAGTATACACTCAGGTAAACTCAGATTCAGGTAAACTCAGACTCAGGTAAACTCTCACAAGTAAAGTCCACTTCAGATGTACTATTTAGAAACAGTTTAGTTTAAAAACAAATTAGTTTGTGTAATCAGATTGTAGGTGGACTGTGTTTAGTTTGTATAATCAGATTGTAGGTGGACTGTGTTTAGTTTGTGTAAGTTGATTTTAAGTTGACTGTGTTTAGTTTGTGTGATTAGATTTTAAATTAGCTATGTTAGTTTGTGTGATTAGATTTTAAATTGGCTGTGTTAGTTTGTGTGATTAGATTTTAAGTGTGCACAGTATTTGATTTTTGTGTGAATGTGTTTAGTTTTAGATTAGATTTTAAGTTGACTGTATTTAGTTTGTGTGATTAGATTTTAAGTTTACTAGGTTAGTTTGTGTGATTAGATTTTAAATTGGCTGTGTTAGTTTGTGTGATTAGATTTTAAGTTGACTGTATTTAGTTTGTGTGATTAGATTTTTAGTTGACTGTATTTAGTTTGTGTGATTAGATTTTAAGTTTACTAGGTTAGTTTGTGTGATTAGATTTTAAATGCAGCTGTGCAGTGCAGCAGGTAGGGGGCGCTGTGCTACTGCAGGTAGAGGCAGGATGTGAGCAGATTTGAAAAGTGAGAAAAACAGAAAGTAGAACAAGAAAAACAAAGAGAAGGAGAGAGAGAGCGAGAGAGGAGAAGAGAAAGCGGAAAGACCAGAAAATAACAAAACAAGAAAGGAGGGAAAAAGAGGAGAGGGGGAGAGAGAGAGAGAGAGAGAGAGACAGAGAGAGAGACAGAGAAAGAAAACGAGAGAGAGAGCAGGAGAGATAGAAAAGGAGAAGTGTAGGATGGAGCTCCGAGCGGAGCTGCTGAAGAGCATCTGGTACGCCTTCACCTCTCTGGACACGGAGGACAGCGGGAAAGTGTCCAAATCCCAGCTGAAGGTAAGAGAGAGGGATGGAGATGAATAGATAAATAGAGAAAGAGAGAGAGAGAGAGAGAGAGAGAGAGAGAGAGAGAGAGAGAATGTGTAACTACAGTCTGTTTTTATGTTATGCAGATATTATGTAAATCTGATATTACGCCACCAGTCCTGCATCCTGCCTGTACAGCTGACTGTAGTGAACAGGTGAACAGGACTAAGCTGCTCTTTGACTGTTAAGGTCTGTAGTACTGATGGTGGAACATTGCTGTGAGGATGTACCGATGGTGGAACATTGCTGTGAGGATTTGATTGAGTTCTGATGAGGTCAAGTATCAATGTGCAAATGGAAAATTGCTGTTCAGATTTGATTGAGCATTAATGAGGTCAGGTCCTGATGTTGGAACATTGCTGTGAGAATTTGATTGAGCATTAATGAGGTCAGGTCCTGATGTTGGAACATTACTGTGAGGATTTGATTAAGCATTACTGAGGTCAGGTACTGATGGTGGAACATCGTTGTGAGGAATTGATTGAACATTTGTGAGGTCAGGTCCTGGGGTTAAACATTGCTGTGAGAATTTGATTGAGTATTAGTGAGGTCAAGTACTGATGTTGGAACAATACTGCGGGGATTTGATTGAGTATTAGTGAGGGCAGGTACTGATGTTGGAACATTGCTGTGAGGATTTGATTGAGTATTAGTGAGTGCAGGTACTGATGTTGGAACATTGCTGTGAGGTTTTGATTGAGTATTAGTGAGGGCAGGTACTGATGTTGGAACATTGCTGTGAGGATTTGATTGAGTATTAGTGAGGCCATGTAGTGATGCTGGAACGTGCTGTTTGTTGGTGCCTGTGTTCTTGAGCAGTAGTTAATCTGTCTCAGGCGCTCCGGCTTTAGAGAATCTACAGTCCAGGGCACATACCCTCAGACACGCTGACTGTGCAGTGTGTGTGGGTGAGTGTGTGAGTGTGCGTGTGTGTGTGGGTGCGTGTGTGTGTGTGTGACCGTTGAACTGGTAAAGCCTCGTCCGTCCTGTAAGCTGGAATATCAATAAGCCTTTGTTACTTGTTAAGTGGGTGGAGTTTGTCTATTTGTTGTTCTTGTATCGTGTATTGTGCTGTAGATGCTGTGTCAGTGTTTCCTCTGTAACCCGCACAGTGTGTAGTTGTTTGTTTGTTTGTTTTGCTGTTTATTGTTTGTATTGTTGTGCTGGAGTTCTGTAGGTGTTGATGATCAGGTGTGAGTGGTGTGTAAAGAACAGGGATCTATCAAAGTCTGATTCTCACAACACATGGATGTAGAAGTGTGCAGAGATTTCAGAGGAACCTCAGAAGAAGAGCTGTTGATGCTCATCGGGCTGGAAAAGGTGAACCATCTCTAAAGAGTTCGGGCTCCACCATCCACAGTAACAGATGGTATACAAAGGGAAGAAACACGAGACCACCGTCCCACAGGAAGAGAGTACCAACAAAGAGCAAGACGTGTACTAGTCCACAAGGTCACAAAGGAACCCAGAGGAACTTCTATGCTACATAAGGACTTTCTCTAATTGACTAATGTTAATGTTTATGAGTCCACCATCAGGAAAACACTGAACAGCAATGCTGTACAAGGCAGGGCTGCATGGAGAAACTCACAGCTCTCGAGATAATGTTTTGTGGACGGACGAGGCCCGGAATAAACCTTTGAATGGTATAAGATCCCATCTGTGAAACATGGCGGTGGTAGTATCATGCTTGGGCCTGTTCTGCTGCATCTTAGGTTTTAGGTCACGTTCATACAGAACTGTACTTCTGAAGGATTCACGAGCACCGCTGTAGGTGTGCTTGTATAACCTATAACGTCACTGTGTGTTACTGATGTTTGGTGTGTTGTTTATGATTTTGCTGTTTGTTGTTTAGGTGTTGTCCCACAACCTGTACAGTGTGTTCAGGATTCCTCATGATCAGGCGGCTCTGGAGCAGCACTTCAGCGATGATGATGATGGACCTGTTTCCAGCCAAGGATACATGCCCTATCTTAACAAATTCATACTGGATAAGGTACACTCAGGCACCCACAGTATATGACATTTCAACAGATTCATACTGGATAAGGTACACTCATGCACCCACAGTATATGGCGTTTCAACAGACTCATACTGGATAAGATACACTCAGACACCCACAGTATACGCCGATTCAACAGACTCATACTGGATAAGGTACACTCAGACACCCACAGTATATGACGTTTCAACAGACTCATACTGGATAAGGTGCACTCAGACACCCACAGTATACGCCGATTCAACAGACTCATACTGGATAAGGTACACTCAGACACCCACAGTATACGCCGATTCAACAGACTCATACTGGATAAGGTACACTCAGACACCCACAGTATACGCCGTTTCAACAGATTCATACTGGATAAGGTACGCTCAGGCACCCACAGTATATGGCGTTTCAACAGAATCATACTGGACAAGGTACGCTCAGGCACCCACAGTATATGGCGTTTCAACAGATTCATACTGGACAAGGTACGCTCAGGCACCCACAGTATATGGCGTTTCAACAGAATCATACTGGATAAGGTACACTCAGGCGCCCACAGCATATGGCGTTTCAACAGAATCATACTGGATAAGGTACGCTCAGGCACCCACAGTATATGGCGTTTCAACAGATTCATACTGGATAAGGTACGCTCAGGCACCTACAGTATATGCGGTTTCAACAGACTCATACTGGATAAGGTACACTCATGCACCCACAGTATTTGGCGTTTCAACAGACTCATACTGGATAAGGTACACTCATGCACCCACAGTATATGGCGTTTCAACAGACTCATACTGGATAAGGTACACTCATGCACCCACAGTATTTGGCGTTTCAACAGACTCATACTGGATAAGGTACACTCAGGCACCCACAGTATATGGCGTTTCAACAGACTCATACTGGATAAGGTACACTCAGGCACCCACAGTATATGGCGTTTCAACAGATTCATACTGGATAAGGTACGCTCAGGCACCCACAGTATATGGCGTTTCAACAGACTCATACTGGATAAGGTACGCTCAGGCACCCACAGTATATGGCGTTTCAACAGACTCATACTGGATAAGGTACGCTCAGGCACCCACAGTATATGGCGTTTCAACAGACTCATACTGGATAAGGTACACTCAGGCGCCCACAGCATAGCCGATTCAACAGACCCATACTGGATAAGGTACACTCAGGCACCCACAGTATATGGCGTTTCAACAGACTCATACTGGATAAGGTACGCTCAGGCACCCACAGTATATGGCGTTTCAACAGAATCATACTGGATAAGGTACGCTCAGGCACCCACAGTATATGGCGTTTCAACAGATTCATACTGGATAAGGTACGCTCAGGCACCCACAGTATATGGCGTTTCAACAGACTCATACTGGATAAGGTACGCTCAGGCACCCACAGTATATGGCGATTCAACAGACTCATACTGGATAAGGTACACTCAGGCACCCACAGTATATGGCGTTTCAACAGATTCATACTGGATAAGGTACGCTCAGGCACACACAGATACTGGCGTTTCATACAGATTCATACTGGATAAGGTACACTCAGGCACCCACAGTATATGGCGTTTCAACAGACTCATACTGGATAAGGTACGCTCAGGCACCCACAGTATATGGCGTTTCAACAGATTCATACTGGATAAGGTACGCTCAGGCACCCACAGTATATGGCGTTTCAACAGACTCATACTGGATAAGGTACACTCAGGCGCCCACAGCATATGCCGATTCAACAGACTCATACTGGATAAGGTACGCTCAGGCACCCACAGTATATGGCGTTTCAACAGATTCATACTGGATAAGGTACGCTCAGGCACCCACAGTATATGGCGTTTCAACAGACTCATACTGGATAAGGTACACTCAGGCGCCCACAGCATATGCCGATTCAACAGACTCATACTGGATAAGGTACGCTCAGGCACCCACAGTATATGGCGATTCAACAGACTCATACTGGATAAGGTACGCTCAGGCACCCACAGTATATGGCGTTTCAACAGAATCATACTGGATAAGGTACGCTCAGGCACCCACAGTATATGGCGTTTCAACAGATTCATACTGGATAAGGTACGCTCAGGCACCCACAGTATATGGCGTTTCAACAGACTCATACTAGATAAGGTACGCTCAGGCACCCACAGTATATGGCGATTCAACAGACTCATACTGGATAAGGTACGCTCAGGCACCCACAGTATATGGCGATTCAACAGATTCATACTGGATAAGGTACGCTCAGGCACCCACAGTATATGGCGTTTCAACAGAGTCATACTGGACACGGTACGCTCAGGCACCCACAGCTATATGGCGGTTTCAGCAGAATCATACTGGATAAGGTACGCTCAGGCACCCACAGTATATGGCGTTTCAACAGATTCATACTGGATAAGGTACGCTCAGGCACCCACAGTATATGGCGTTTCAACAGACTCATACTGGATAAGGTACGCTCAGGCACCCACAGTATATGGCGATTCAACAGACTCATACTGGATAAGGTACGCTCAGGCACCCACAGTATATGGCGATTCAACAGATTCATACTGGATAAGGTACGCTCAGGCACCCACAGTATATGGCGTTTCAACAGATTCATACTGGATAAGGTACACTCAGGCACCCACAGTATATGGCGTTTCAACAGAATCATACTGGATAAGGTACGCTCAGGCACCCACAGTATATGGCGTTTCAACAGATTCATACTGGATAAGGTACACTCAGGCGCCCACAGCATATGCCGATTCAACAGACTCATACTGGATAAGGTACGCTCAGGCACCCACAGTATATGGCGATTCAACAGATTCATACTGGATAAGGTACGCTCAGGCACCCACAGTATATGGCGATTCAACAGATTCATACTGGATAAGGTACACTCAGGCACCCACAGCATATGCCGATTCAACAGACTCATACTGGATAAGGTACGCTCAGGCACCCACAGTATATGGCGATTCAACAGATTCATACTGGATAAGGTACGCTCAGGCACCCACAGTATATGGCGATTCAACAGATTCATACTGGATAAGGTACACTCAGGCGCCCACAGCATATGCCGATTCAACAGACTCATACTGGATAAGGTACGCTCAGGCACCCACAGTATATGGCGATTCAACAGATTCATACTGGATAAGGTACGCTCAGGCACCCACAGTATATGGCGATTCAACAGATTCATACTGGATAAGGTACACTCAGGCACCCACAGTATATGGCGATTCAACAGATTCATACTGGATAAGGTACGCTCAGGCACCCACAGTATACGCTGTTTCAACAGATTCATACTGGATAATGTATATTCAGACGGCCACAAATATATGCCCCATCTCAGATTCATACTGGACAAGGTACACTGAGACACATACACAAATACACACCATAAATAATTCATACTGCCTAAAGGTGCACTTCGACACACAGAGATAAGCCCTATTTCAGCAAATTCATACTGGATAAGGTAGGTACTGAAGCATTTTGAGAGCACGTATAGACTCTTCATTTGTGCAGTAATGTGGGCATATGTGTTGCCAGGTCGTGGAAGGGACGTTTGAAAAGGAGGAGGTGGACGCCCTCTGCTGGACGCTGTGCTCTAAGAAGAATTACCGTCTTAACACCAACGGTACTGCGGTTCTGACCAATAAAGACGCAGAACGCTTGTGGTGCCTCTTCAACTTCCTCACGGAGGACAAATACCCGCTAGTGCTGGTACAAGAGGAGGTGAGGGTCATTCAATGTGACAGCACCCCCAGCACCCCCAGTCCCCGCCCCAAACAGGAGTACTATTACAGTACTCACAGAGAAGCTTCCAGAACTCCTTAGGTCTTCTCTGAATGTCTGTCTGTGTTCTCAGGTGGACTACCTGCTGAAGAAGATCTGCACGGTGCTGAACGTGGAGCTGAACAGTGTGGATGTGGAGGAGTTCTGGAGTCAGGAGTGTGCGCGGGAGGGGATGAGCGTGTGGAGTTTTCTGGAGCTGGTGAATTCGGGGGTTTTGGGCAGAGGGCTGGACAGAGAGCGTCTCAGCTCGGCTATAGAGGACGTC
>JAMWET010006751.1:45000-60000 GCA_024036415.1 Prochilodus magdalenae
GGAGAATTACAGATACACACAGACCAGGTACACAAACACGTACACACAGTACCGTAAGAGGCCACTTTATCAGAAACACCTGCCCTGGAGTTACACCCTTTGGCTGTTTTCTCGGAAACACCTACCTTCTACATGTACCCACTGGCCACTCCATGGGAAACACCTACTTGTAGCTCCACCCATTGGTTACTTTATTGGATCACATACCTTGTAGTAACACCCATCGGCCACTTTATTGGAAACACCTACTTGCAGCTCCACCTACTGGCCCCTTTATCAGCAACACTAACTTCTACTTACTCCCATTGGCCTTTTATTGTAAACACCTATCTTGTAGCTCCACCCGTTTGGCCATTTCATCAGAAACACCTACAGTGTAGTTACACAGATGAGCTACAGTCTGTAACCGTAAAGCTACAAAGCACACTATCTATGGCAGGTGTTTCCGATAAAGTGGCCCACAGCTCCCACTGGAAAACAAGGTGATTTGAATAGTCCCTGATTATTCAAATCACCTATCAGCAACACAAACTTCTACTTACTCCCATTGGTCATTTTATCGGAAACACCTTCTTGTAGCTCCACCCATCGGCCTCCTTATTGGAAACACCCACCTGGTAGCTTCAGCTACTGGCCACCATATGATATTAGAAACACCTACCTTCTGCCTGTACCCATCGGCCACTCTTTGGGAAACACCTACTTGTAGCTCTACTCATTGGTCACTTTATTGGAAACACCTACTTGCAGCTCCACCTACTGGCCCCTTTATCAGCAACACTAACTTCTACTTACTCTCATTGGCCATTTTATTGTAAACACCTATCTTGTAGCTCCACCCGTTTGGCCATTTCATCAGAAACACCTACAGTGTAGTCACACTACAGTCTGTAACCGTAAAGCTACAAAGCACGCTATCTATGGCAGGTGTTTCCGATAAAGTGGCCCACAGGTGCCACTGGAAAACAAGGTGATTTGAAAAGTCCCTGATTTACAGTGTGTCAGACATGAATGTCAGATCGACCCCGTACAGCAGCTGCGTTGATGTGACACATTTATGCGTCCTCTGAACTGTGTAAATTCACCAGCACTGTTTTCCGGTGTGGGTGGAGCTCATTTAACCACCACCCTAATTTCCCCATGTAGGTGTAATTAGCGTCCTCACTTCCACACTTTTATTATACCTATATTTGAATGTAAGTACAGCTGTGTCTGATCTGAGGGGCCGAGGGAGGTCTTGTTTCCCACAAATGCAGCTCAGCAAGTCGTGCACGGCAGCCAGAGCATGAGTGCATGAGACAGAGTGGAACCTTGTTTCTTTGTCTTTGAGAGAAAGAGCACTCACAGCTTCCTGTCAGCTCGGCTCTGTGGTCACAGGTCATGACGAAAAGAGTGCAGAATCCACACGCAGAGAAATGGACCCGGCAGCTATAAACAGCCGCAGTGCCTCAGGCTACATGTGGAGTTAGAGATCGCAGCGAGTCAGAAAGTCAGAGTCAGAATCCACACGGCTATTAGGGATCATTAAAGAGCCCCTATCAGGCTGAACTTTCCCCCCCTTAGAAAAGTGACGTAGGGTCGTACGTAAACACGGTCAAACATCCAAACCACGTCACTCTCCAGCAGATACAGAGCATACGGGGAAACTAATCCACAGCCCTTTAGAATTAGCTGTTTTTGTGATGTCACACATTAGCAGTCTATCAGCAGTTTAGCCCCACCCATTCAGCCTACAGCAGTTTAGCCCCACCCATTCAGCCTACAGCATGAACAAAACTACCTTCTACCTACACCCATGTTAGCCCCACACGTTCACCCTACAGCAATCCATCTATTTATCCTACATCAGTTTAGCTCCACCCAGTGAGCCTACAGCTGTGTAGCCCTGCCCATTCATCCTACAGCTCTATAGCCCCACCCATTCAGCCTACAGCAGTTTTGTCCCGCCCATTCATCCTACAGCTCTATAGCCCCGCCCATTCAGCCTACAGCAGTTTAGCCCCACCCTTTCAGCCTACAGCAGTTTAGCCCCACCCATCCAGCCTACAGCAGTTTAGTCCCGCCCATTCATCCTACAGCTCTATAGCCCCACCCATTCAGCCTACAGCAGTTTTGTCCCGCCCATTCATCCTACAGCTCTATAGCCCCGCCCATTCAGCCTACAGCAGTTTAGCCCCACCCTTTCAGCCTACAGCAGTTTAGCCCCACCCATTCAGCCTACATCATGAACAAAACTACCTTCTACCTACACCCATGTTAGCCCCACACATTCACCCTACAGCAAGTTAATCTATCTATTTAGCCTACACTATTTTAGCTCCACCCAGTGAGCCTACAGTTGTGTACCCCCACCCATTCAGCCTACAGCAGTTTAGCCCCACCCATTCAGCCTACAGCATGAAACAACTACATTCTACCTACACCCATGTTAGCCCGCACATTCACCCTACAGCAAGTTAATCTATCTATTTAGCCTACATCAGTTTAGCTCCACCCAGTCAGCCTACAGCAGTTTAGTCCCACACATTCAGCCTACAGCAGTTTAGTCCCACCCATTCAGCCTACAGCAGTTTAGCCCCACCCATTCAGCCTACAGCAGTTTAGCCCCACCCTTTCAGCATACAGCAATTTAGCCCCATCCTTACAGCCTACAGCATGAAACAACCTTCTACCTACACCCATGTTAGCCCCACATATTCACCCTACAGCAAGTTAATCTATCTATTTAGCCTACACTAGTTTAGCTCCACCCAGTCAGCCTACAGCTGTGTAGCCCTGCCCATTCAGCCTAGAGCTGTGTAGCCCCGCCCATTCAGTTTACAGCAATTTACTCCCATCTACTCAGTCTACAGCAGTTTAGTCCCACCCATTCAGCCTACAGCTAGGTAGCCACACCCATTTAGCCTACTGCAGGTTAGCCCCACCCATTTAGCGTACAGCCCTGTAGCACCGCTTATTTAACCTACAGCAGTTTAGTCCCACCCGTTCGGCCTACACCAGTTAAACTCCACCCAATTTGGTCCACAGCTCAGCACCGCTTATTTAGCCTACAGCAGTTTAGTCCCCACTTGTTCAGCCTACACCATTCCACACATTCAACCTGCAGTAGTTTGTGGTGGTGGTGTGTTAGTGTGGGTGGTGCTGGTGTGAGTGGATCAGACACAGCAGTGCTGCTGGAGTGTTTAGACACTGTGTCCACTCACTGTCCACTCTATTAGACACTCCTACCTTGCTGCTCCACCTTGTAGATGGACAGTCAGAGACGATAGCTCATCTGCTCACTGCACAGTGCAGTGTTGGGCATCCTCTAGTCCTTCATCAGTGCCCACAGGACACTGCCCACAGGACACTGCCCACAGGACGCTGCCCCACAGGACGCTGCCCCACAGGACGCTGCCCCACAGGACGCTGTTGGCTGGATATTAACTAAACTAAACTATCGCCTTCTCTGAAGCTGTTGTGGTTGATTACCAGCTGTTGGCTGTTTGCAGGCTGCTGGCAGAGGAGGAGGAGAAGACGAAGGCTCTGCTGTCTCTGCAGGAGGAGCAGGAGGAGCTCCTGGTGCAGATGCAGAGGGAGAAGCGAGAGCTGAAAAGGGAGATGGAGGAGAAAGCTCACTCCCTAGTTGAGGCTCACAAACAGCTGGAGAACATCCGTGCAAGCAGACACAGAGTGGACCAAGACATCGCGGTGAGGGTCTTCCTTAGTCCTCTCTAAGTCCCATTGCTGTTTTCTAAGGGTGGTCCGGCCTTCTAGCTTAAAGCAGAAGCCCCCCAGAACTCTAGACCTGAGTCATATAGTCAGGTCAGTCCTAATGTTGGTCAGTACCTCCAACTCACAAATGTGTTCCATGGAGCATCATCGCTCCGACTCATCCCAGAGGAATTCAGTGGAGATCCATTGTTTAACTCATTCTGCAGTGGAGCTTCATCAGTTCAGAGTTCCACCGCTCCACAGCCCAGTGCTGGGTGACCCTACATCTATGTAGCCCATGCTTTGCATTGGCCATGGTGAGCTTAGGTGGAGCTGTGCCAAATCAGCCCATTCTGTTGGTCAATCGAGTAGATCGGAAGCACTGTCCGGATCTTTTCGGATGTATTATGTGTATGTGGAATACTGTTTTGGTATCCGGTATATATTCACATATCTGACTGTGTATCTTCCCAGGCGGCCCAGAGGAAGCAGCGGCAGGCCAGCACAAGTGTTAAACACTGGAACGTCCAGATGACTCGACTAATGCACCCCATCGGCCCCGGAGGTGCGTAATTCCCACTGCTGCAGTTAGTTAAAGACCAGAGTTTGGGCAAAACCACCAAATTCCCAAGGAACCTAAAACCTTGTGGGCCACTGTATCCTTCGCAGTATCCGCTACACGGCTCCTGTGTTTTACCAAGACTTCACTCTTTGATGTGAGGTGGGCGGTTCTAATCCTGGGTCATGGGAGCCTGAGTAATATCCTCACCGCTCACAGGGGTGATGTGGTTTGTCCTGCCCACACACCTTCAAACTAAACTGGGTTCAGTCTCTCTGAGCTTGAGTCAGAAAGGAGCTAACCACCCAGCGAAAGCTAACCATCCAGCGAAAGCTAACCACCCAAGTGAAAGGCACCCTAGCAAACATAAGTGAGCTATCACGCCGGCTAATCTTCTAACAACAACAAGGTGCTAGACGGTATCTCCTTCAAGTGTGCTGAACTCCAATCAGGTTGTGCTACAAGTTCCAGTGACGTAGTTCTAGACGTTATCTCCTCCAACTGTGTTGAGCTCATATAACGTTGTGCTAGATGTATTCTTCCCTACGTGTGTTAAGCTCTAATTATGTACTGCTAGAAATCATCTCCTCCAAGTGTGTTGAGCTCCAGTGACTTGGTGCTAGATGTGATCTCCCTCAAGTGTGTTGAGCTCCAGTGACTTGGTGCTAGATGTGATCTCCCTCAAGTGTGTTGAGCTCCAGTGACTTGGTGCTAGATGTGATCTCCCTCAAGTGTGTTGAGCTCCAGTGACTTGGTGCAAGATGTGATCTCCCTCAAGTGTGTTGAGCTCCAGTGACGTGGTGCTAGATGTGATCTCCTCCAAGTGTGTTGAGATCCTATAATGTTGTGCTAGATATATTCTCCACCACATGTTGAGCTCTAAAGATGTAGTCCTAGAAGCTATCTCCTCCAACTGTGTTGAGCTCATATAACGTTGTGCTAGATGTATTTTTCCCTACGTGTGTTAAGCTCTAATTATGTAGTGATAGAAATGATCTCCAAGTGTGTTGCGCTTAAATTATGTTGCAGCAGACATACTCACCCCAGGGGTGTTAAGCTCCAGTGACGCTGTGAAGTTATTTCCTCAGAGTGCGTTGAGCTCCAGTGACGTTGTGCTAGATGTTACTTCCTCCAAGCGTGTTGAGCTCCAGTGACACTGCAAAGCTATCTCCTCTGATTGCATTGAGCTCCAGTGGCGTTGTGCTAGATGTTACTTCCTCCGAGCGTGTTGAGCTCCAGTGACACTGCAAAGCTATCTCCTCTGGTTGCGTTGAGCTCCAGTGACATTGTGAAGTTATTTCCTCCGAGTGCGTTGATCTCCAGTGACGTTGTGGAGTTATTTCCTCCGAGTGTGTTGAGCTCCAGTGACGTTGTGCTAGATATTACTTCCTCCAAGCGTGTTGAGCTCCAGTGACGGTGCGAAGTTATCTCCTCTGGTTGCGTTGAGCTCTAGTGACGTTGTGAGGTTATCTACTCTGGTTGCGTTGAGCTCCAGTGATGCTGCAAAGTTATCTCCTCTAGTTGCGTTGCGCTCCAGTGACGTTGAGCTACATGTTACTCCCTCCGAGCGTGTTGAGTTCCAGTGATGCTACAAAGTTATCTCCTCTGGTTGCGTTGAGCTCCAGTGACGTCGAGCTACATGTTACTCCCTCCGAGCGTGTTGAGTTCCAGTGATGCTGCAAAGTTATCTCCTCTGGTTGCATTGAGCTCCAGTGACGTTGAGCTACATGTTACTCCCTCCGAGCGTGTTGAGCTCCAGTGATGCTGTGAAGTTATCTCCTCTGGTTGCGTTGAGCTCTAGTGACGTTGTGAGGTTATCTACTCTGGTTGCGTTGAGCTCCAGTGACGTTGAGCTACATGTTACTCCCTCAGAGTGTGTTGAGCTCCAGTGATGCTGTGAAGTTATCTCCTCTGGTTGCGTTGAGCACTGCACTCTCTTCCAGAACGTTCTCTCTCTAACGCCAGCCTCTGTTTCAGATCGGAGGGCGTCAGCTCCGGCCATGCGGGTGCCATCTGTGGGGGACGGTGGACCTCTGACATCTAGGGGCAGCATCAGAGAGACGGACAGACACAACAGAGAAGGAGAGACAGACAGGCCGTGCGACGGAGAGAGGGAGAATGGAGAGAAGCCTCGGATGCTCCATAAAGCTTATTCTGAACCCGTGTAGAAAAGAGTACGCATTAAAGCGATAGTTTGGCAAAAAAAAACCCCAAAAATAAATAAATAAACAAACATTCACCGACATTACCCTTAGTTTTTCCCTAAAGGTGTTAAGGCAGTGCGTCTGAAACCACGTGATCAAGTGTTAGTGTTGGAGATTACTGAACATCGCACATGATTTCAAGAGACCTCATTACAAATTAGCGGAGGATAAGCTTCCATCGCTTGTTAGCAACATTAGCATTGTAGCTCCTATAGAACTATAGAAACCAACTTTAGACACCAAACTAGTTTTCGATTTGAAGATGATATTGATATTTGAAGGTGGCTGGGGAAATTCAATTTAATTTTTTTCCTGAACTATCGCTTTAATCATTTCTCTGTATGCTCCCACTTCTTGGATGTGACGTGTGCAGCTTCTCAAATGTTTGGAATCACCAGTATAGTAATAACTGTCATCTTATTTGAGGATAGTGTAATGTACAGTGTAGCATGAGGTTATTTCAGATGTTTATATTTAATGTGTTAGTTAAAGCTGTATGATGCGAGATCTGGTACATGTTGCTCTTGGTCTCCCCCTACAGGTCCGGAGTCTAATTCACTGTACACCACTTTGTGCTGCACGGGACTCGATTTTCTGGAGTCGACTCCGACTCACGACTCCTGCCGCTAGAATCGATAAAATCGACTAATCGACTCCACTTAAGTTTGGTCAAGAGAGCCGGTAATAAGGGGGATACGGCAGATTAAACCAATTTAACTTTTCCAGTCCACCTTAAGTGCAGTTAGCGTGTGCTGGTGCCAGAATGTAAGTGCAGCGCTATTTAAGGTGGAACGGAAATTTCATTATTTTAAATTCTTGTTTTCATTCTTGTTCATTGTTCCGTTTTTAATACTTGTTTATTACGACCCAGTCCTGCGGTTCAGGACGTGTAGGAAGGGGGAAACAGGACGAGTCAGAAGAGTCGACTCTCGACTCTTTTCGACTCTTAGAGTCATTGACCAAGAACCGACCCCAGCTCTCAGCCGTGCTGGAGTCGAAGTGTCGACTCTTTTGGGATCGACTCACCACTGTCGTAAATACAAATCAGGCTTCCGGACAGAACCGCTTATTAAGAGCGCTTCGTACCAGTACCAGAACCTGTGTGTTCTCTTGTTTGATCTACTTCGGTCTCTTCTCAGCCTCCGCCATTACGGGACTACCGAGTTAGCTTCTTCTAGCAGCCATAGCGCCATAATTGTGGTTGGTATGACGTAGTGCCGTAAAGCGTTTACGCAGTTCTCGCGAGAGTTCCCATGCGTGCCTTTCCTCTCGTTACATAGGACTACAGCGGGCGTTCCAGGCCTGGTGTGGGAATGACAGAGACGCTGTCCTCCCCATTATAAGTCAGAGTACCCTCCTAATGACTCTGCGGCTGTTGTTTTGAGGTAAAGCTGTTACCCAGCGTTGCTTTAGTCTGATAACATGATGTTATTCAGTGATCGGTAATGATCTATGTATAGTCTTCGTCACCAAGTTTTGAATTAATTTACACTATAAATAATTTGCAGCTGTAACATTAGCATCATTCCATATGTGTATCTGTAACAGTGCTGGTTTAATGTCATTGACAACAGTGATTCCAAACTTTTGAAGAAGAATGTAAGTCTACACAGTCATATCAGAATATTAAGGCCTTCTTTGTATCTACACTCATTGTCTATTTTATCAGCTCCACTGACCATACAGGACACTCTATAGGTTTACAGGTCCAGACTGTAGTCCATCTGTTTCTCTGTGTACTGTATAACCCATTTCTTCAAAGGTCAGGACCCCTGTGTGGTGTGAGTGGATCAATATCACTGTTGGACTGAGAATCGTCCACCAACCAAAACTATCCAGTCAACAGCGTCCTGTGGGCAGTGTCCTGTGGGCAGCGTCCTGTGGGCACTGATGAAGGACTAGAGGATGGCCAACACTGCACTGTGCAGCAGCAGATGAGCTATCGTCTCTGACTGTCCATCTACAAGGTGGAGCAGTAAGGTAGGAATGTCTAATAGAGTGGACAGGGTGTGATCCACTCACACCAGCACCCCTCACACTAACACACCACCACCACGTCAGTGTCACTGCAGTGCTGAGAATGATCCCCCACCCACATCATACCTGCTCTGTGGTGGTCCTGTGGGGGTCCTGACCATTGAAGAACAGGGTAATACAGTACACAGAGAAACAGATGGACTACAGTCTGGACCTGTACACCTACAGAGTGTCCTGTATGGCCAGTGAAGCCAGTGAGTGTAGATGAAAGGAGGTGGCTGATCTGACTGTGCAACCTTGTAATGCCAGTAGTGACTGACCACTGAAAGGTGTAGTCTTTCTCCAGCTCTGGAAACCTGTCTGTAGCTGGTGGACGCTCGAACCGAGTTCATGTCTGAAGCATTACAGGTGTAAAGTACTGTACTGCATGACTGAAATCTGAAGAAACGAATCAAAATAAAGACCTCCAGAGTGATCTATGACGTCAGTGGTCTGGTTTTGTTCGGGGTGAGGTGGATTTCATGCTCTGAAGGGTCCACAGTGCCCACCTTCTTCTTCATGTGCAGTTTGCAAGACCAGACTGAAAAGTGCAGAGAGGTAAGAAGTGTTTGGGTGTGATATGATCACTTTCTGTGGTTTTACTTCCTGTTTCCTGCTGCAAGACTCGGAGGTGAAAAGAAGCAGAAATGTGTTTACACCAGGCGTGTGATCATTAACATGCAAATTCATGCCAAGAGTTGTATTATACAATCATACCCGAAAAGTGCTGACTTTAGCAGAAACGCCTTAAACCCTGCAGCCCATAGGACCCAGTGTAAAATGGCACTAAATCATAGATCACTATATATATTTATTATGGTATTATAGATGCTTTTATATTCTTTTTGAGGAGAATAGATATAATATTTGCTTTTATATCACGTGAGAGAGTATTAATGTAGTAGTTGTGATGGTTTTTTTGTTTGTTTATTTTTTACATTTGTAGGTTAACCATATCTGACGAGAACAGTTTAAAAAATGCCTGTACAGACTAAATATTTTAGCAGGTGAGCAGTGCCACCCTGTGGCTGCCCTGAGGAACTGCAGTGGAAACCATTACAGACATTAGAATCCATTATTTGCATTAAAAAAAAGAAATAAATAAAGTACAATACAAACAAACATAACTACATAGCTACAGAGACAATGGGACTCCCCTAACAACCACCTGGAAGACCTGGTAGGCCCATCAACACTGTCTCCCTCAGATAAACAGCACTTTGATATCAGAGAGAGGAGAACATCAAGCTCCACTCCTGCTTCTGATCTGAGAACATCCACAGGTGTTTCTGTACATCCTTCCTCCACTGTGAGAGACTCCTCAACACTGTGGAGGTCTGAAAGGAGGTGTAGCTGTTCGAGAAGCTCATCACTGAGAAACGGAAGCTGCTGCTGTTGACAGAACAACAGACTGACCGCCAGAGACGTGAGAATCTCAACACCACCAAATGTGTTTGGGGTTATCTGGAGTGAGAAGAAGCAGGAAATGCTGAACCAGCTTCTTAGACTGAACTTTGGAGGCGTGTCCTAAAAAGTGGGTCTCCAGAAAAGAATGGAAGCTGTAATGAAGGTAGAGAGTGGACACACTGAACACTAATCCTGATCCTGGTTAACCTGAAGAACCCACATGCAGCTATTCTGCAGAAACGCTAATGCTAATTCCTGATAATAAACTTAACCATAACCATGTTTATGCCCTGTGACCCAACACTGTGGGTGTTTATAAGTCCACTGTGGGCTTGAGCCTCGGGATCGGAGCTCTATCAGTGCCTCTTAACTCTAGAGTACACTATGCAACTTTAAAGTAAATATTTATTTTCTTTATTTACTTGGAAAGAAGCAGGAGTGCTGTCGTAGAGACCGGACCCAGAGTTTAACCAGTGCAAAGTGGACATAATCACTAATCCACTAATCAGCAGAACTGAACCCAGTCCAGAAACTGCCAGAAGGAATAACAATAACATTAGGAAAAGTCCAAAACAATAAACAGGAAAATTGTAAACATAAATCAACTGAATAATTAATAGTAGATAATAAATAATATATAGTAGTGACTGAATAATTCATAGCAGGTACGGAATAATTCATAATAGTTATGAATAATTTATAATAGATAATAAATAATTCAAAATTAATTCTGAATAATTTATAGTGGATGTTGAATAATTCACAGTAGGCGTTTAATAAGTAACAGTAGATACTGAATAAATAATTGGTGGATAATACATAGTATGTACTGAATAATTTATAATAACAATATTAAAATATTAGACGCATCAGACGCTTCATATGAATGTATTTATTTTTAGTTTGCTAGTCATGTGATTTTGTTTATGCCCCTGTAGTGACATGTGTAGTGGATGGTATGATAAAAGACAATGTGAAGACGGTAATAAAATATTATTTTCATGTTTTAATGGTCTATAGTATTTAAATTCTTATTTAATTATAATTTTATTACACTCCATTATCTTATTTAGGATCTATGGTTCATTACAGTGACAAATTTACATTTTAGAATAAAGCAGTAATAAAGTATTCAGTGCAAATAATAAACTTTTTAAATTGTTTTACATTGAAAAAAATAAATAGTTTATGACGAAGTATTGACGTCATATATAGATAGCCTACTTCAGTATTTATATATTTTACGTTTATACATTCAAACTGTAAAAGATAAACAGTTTGTTATTGCTGTATATATGCATATATAATAAACGAGTAAATTATTATTGTGGCTATTATTAATATTAATATTTTTGTATTTATGTGGTTTTTATGTTGTTGTTTTGCATCTAAATATTTATTATTTTTATTATATTAATATTAATACAAAAATATTAATTTATTAATTCACTTACTTGCGTATTTATTTATTTAATTAGTTAGTTATAATTTTTTTAACCTTAAAAAGAAGCGAAAAAAAAAGAAAACAGAAAACGAGTGGTCGGTGAAAAGTTCGCTGACGTCACTGCGCTGACGCCGCTCTGACGCCGGGAGTGTGAGCGCATGCGCGGTGCGGGCCGGATTAGTGACAGTGGTGGATTAGCAGAGCGCTGAGTGAGGGAGTATGGAGAGCAGAGCGGAGCAGAGGAGAGGAGGAATGGAGGGAGTTTAACGGAGCAAACGGAGGACATGCTGTTGCTGAGAGAGGAGAGAAAAAGGAGCAGAAGGATTATAGAAAGGAAGAGGAGAAGTGGGACCGCGGGGAAAACGTTTTTACTCCTTCTCCTGCTCCTCCTGCTGCTCATGAACTTGGACTACAGAGCTGGAGAACTGAGCCCTGACCAGACAGAGACCAACTGACCAGCCCAGCCGCTCCAGCCTGGCTGCGGTTCTGCTCATAAAGCAGGTAGGTTCCTGAGGAGGAACAGTCTGGAACAGTCTCAGATCTGTACCATCTCCTCCTCCTCTTCTTCTCCTTCTCCTCCTCCTCCCCACTAACCGGCCAACTGTTGTCAGAAATGTGTTTTCCTTCTCCTGACTTCAGAGGAGTGGAGCCCCCGGAGAACCGCAGCAGGAATGTAAGGGCTGCTGGCCCTCAGGCTGACCCCCTACTTACTTTCAGCTAAATCCTCAGAGACCACTGACCGTCCAGCCTTAAGAGTCCTGCTCAGCCGTGGTAGTGTCCATATGGGCCATATGTGGGGGGGAAGGGGTGTTGGGGGGAGGGGGTGTTGTTGTTGTTGTTGTTGTTGTTGTTGTTGTTGATGATTTGCTCGCTCTGTGAGAGATTAATAAAGCAGATGGCCTTTAAACGGTCCAGAAAAGTCCATCCAGGCAGTTTCACAGTGGACACAAACAATACAGCGTGTTCCTCAGGACTGTAACTCCATATCTGTCTGCGTCGCTCCCGGACTGACCGCTCATAAACATCCTGTGTGGTCAGTGAGTGCAGGTGAAAGGCCGTGTCTTTGTTACAGCGAGTTTAAACACTTCATTAAGTGGACTATCGGGCGGACGGAGACCCGCCGGGAGAAGGTTTGGGCCAGTGTCGGCTGGACTTTGAAATGTTTTTGTTTTTCTCCCTCGTCCTCTCGAGGGGTCACTCACCTTTTGCCGTTTAAACTGACCGCTGTGTTAACAGCCTGGCTTTCAGAGACCTTTCGCGCCAAGGCTGAGTTCATAATGATGTAAACGGTTGTGTTTGTACGCAGATACTACCAGAACCGCTCTGATACCGTTACACCGCCACCGTAACCTCATTACAGCAGTGCTCAGTGTTTCTCAGGGTGGTCTGTTATGGTCAGTGTTTCTCAGGGTGGTCTGTTATGGTCAGTGTTTCTCAGTGTGGTCTGTTATGGTCAGTGTTTCTCAGTGTTGTTATGGTCAGTGTTTCTCAGTGTTGTTATGGTCAGTGTTTCTCAGTGTTGTTATGGTCAGTGTTTCTCAGTGTGGTCTGTTATGGTCAGTGTATTTCAGTGTGGTCTGTTATGGTCAGTGTTTCTCAGTGTTGTTATGGTCAGTGTTTTATGGTCAGTGTGTGGTCATTGTCAGTGTTTGTATGTTTCATTATGGTCAGTGTTATGGTCAGTGTTTGTTATGGTCAGTGTTTATGTTCAGTGTGGTCAGTGTTGTTTGTTTAGTGTTTATTATGGTCAGTTTTTGTCTGGGTCAGTGTTTATTATGGTCAGTATTTGTTATAGTCACTGTTGTTTGTTATTGTCAGTCTTTATGGTCAGTATTAGTTATGGTCAGTGTTGTTTGTTACTGTCAGTATTTATGGTCAGTATTTGTTACTGTCAGTGTTGTTTGTTATGGTCTGTTTTTGTTATTATCCGTGTTTTTGGTCAGTGTTTATGGTCAGTGTTTGTTATGGTCAGTGTTTCTTATTGTCAGTGTTTATGGTCAGTGTTTCTTATTGTCAGTGTTTATGGTCAGTGTTTCTTATGGTCAGTGTTTATTATTGTCAGTGTTTGTTATGGTCAGTGTTTATGGTCAGTGTTTGTTATTGTCAGTGTTTGTTATGGTCAGTGTTTATGGTCAGTGTTTGTTATTGTCAGTGTTTATGGTCAGTGTTTATGGTGAGTGTTTGTTATGGTCAGTGTTTATGGTCAGTGTTTATGGTGAGTGTTTGTTATGGTCAGTGTTTATGGTCAGTGTTTATGGTGAGTGTTTGTTATGGTCAGTGTTGTCTGTTATGTGAGGTTCAGAAGCTGCTCTATGGCCGCTCTACCAAACACTGCATTAGCTCTCTGCAGGTCTGTCACATTGGGTTGCCATGTCTACATCACTCCAACCCCTTCATATCCGCCTCGGTTCCTCTCATCTCCTCGCAGAGCGTACCCACCAGTCTCATTCCTGGTACTGAATGTTTCGTGGTAGAAACTGAGCTGGAGGCTGAATCATTATCACAATTATACAACACCTACACGGTTACCTCACACCTGTCTCTCAGAATATACTACACTTCTATCCATTGACACTCCACACCCAACTCCGTGACTGTGCACCACCCGCGTCCACACTTGCTCAACATTTATGTCCATAGTTCTGTTACACCCTTATTATGGACATGGACACGCTGAGTCATAGAAACTGCACACCTGTTATGCGGGCTGTGCTGCACATTTCCACAGGTACACTCTTCCCATGGTCTGCACCCAGTCTCATGGTTGTGCACCTTCATCGAGTCTCCTCCCTCTCCACCCACCAAATCTACATCTGTCCCCACGGCATGAGGGGAACGGATCGTCTGTAGTAAGTAGCTGCTGAGTAGACCAGTGACCCGTCAGACAGGGAGGAAGTGCTGCGGCGTCCAGTCCGTCCATGTCCTACGCTGTGCGTTCTGACACGCAGCTGGACGGAGTTACAGACTCAGCAGCTGCACTAATCATCACCTGATTTAGTGCATGATGCCATCAGCGATTACTCAATGCAGCCTGTCTGCGCTGCTGTGTTTTAGCTGCTCAGTGTGTATGGTGGGGGGGGGGGTTCCCTTCCTTCCTCTAATGCAGTGCTCTGTCTCACACTACAGAGTGTGTGGTTAGGCTAAGTGAGAGAGTTGCACAACAAGTCTGTCACCATCAGCCCGCACTCCTTCATTAGTGATGAACATGCAGAAATATTCCGGTTTCAGGAAGAAATCATCACCGCACTGACCGAATCACTGTAGGGATACGCAGCGCTGCCGGGACAACGCAGCGTCCACACGGTAAACAGGCAGCACACAAACCGGCCGGGAGAGAGAGAGCCATCAGAAGAGAGCGGTACCAGCCGGAGATACGGGCCAGACACACGTGTGCCTACTGTGATATGCTAGTGTGTATGTGGTCAGGGGCGGAGAGTGGGAGGGGCTCAGCTGGATTACATGGGCGATGTTATTGGCTAATCATGATTTAACCATTAGTCGACCAAATTAGCCGCCAACTTATTAAATAGTCATAGCTGGTGATGTCATCACAAGTGCTCCTCTGTTCCGTTCTCGTATTTTTACTTTCTTGCTTTTTATACATTTCTTGTTACAGCAGTTTAGCCCCACCCATTCAGCCTACAGCAGTTTAGCCACACCCATTCAGCCTACAGCAG
>JAMWET010006751.1:65000-79947 GCA_024036415.1 Prochilodus magdalenae
TGAGCCTGGTTCCTCTCGAGGTTTCTTCCTCACTCAAGTGAGTTTTTCCTCGCCTCTGTTGCCTCAGGCTTGCTCAAGGGCGGCTTGGACCCCGCCCCCTAGTTGACCAACGTTCCAGCACCTCTGTCCTATGAATGAATCATTACCTTCTAATAATAATTAATAATTCAGTGCTTCTGATGTATTATTCAGGACCTTGTAGGGGTTATTCAGTCTGTGCATTGTTCTGGTGGGTTCTGGTGTTGAGGTGAGTCTGACTCATTCTGAAATGCCATTTTTAATCAGGGACAAACCACATCCGGCTTCACCTCCGTGGGCGTCTCTCCGCTGCACTGATAGGGGGATATTTACCAATCGTAACTGATCTTGATTGATATTTGAGTGTGGCTGGGGGAGGGTCATCATGGAAAGCCCGCGGTCGCCCTGCCTGAGTAGATATTTCCAGTCTCTGCCGCAGCTCTGATCCTGATGTTGGCTCATTACTCATCGTGGTCGTTTGTGAGCTTGCGGTGTGGGTGAAAAAAATTCCACTGCTGGTGTTCTGAGACATGCTAACTCCACTTGTAGCCCTTTAAAGCCGGCCCAGACGTGCTGAACCTGCTGACTTCCAGTCATCTCAGAGCGCTTCTGCTGATTTTGCATTAATTTGATATTTAAAGCCACGATCTGACAGACCTGGCAGATTTAGGGACACTCATCGTGTGCCCAGAGGGAGTCACCCAGCAGGCATGAAACTTGGTGGGTAGGTTTGACATCATGAGACATGCACGTAATGATTCAGGTTTCACACTCGGCTGCACATGTGACGCAAGCAGGGGTCTATAGGGTGGTCCTGTTGCGCATGCTTTCCGTGGTTTGACTTATGTTGTTGTGTTGGTGGCATCCTTGGTATGTGACTACCACTCACCCAGTACAGTGAGGATCAGACCACTAACACCACTAACCCGATACCACACTGAGAGACCATCACTCACCCAGTACAGCGAGGATCAGAGCACTAACACCACTAACCTGATACCACACTGAGAGACCATCACTCACCCAGTACAGTGAGGATCAGACCACTAACACCACTAACCTGATACCACACTGAGAGACCATCACTCACCCAGTACAGTGAGGATCAGACCACTAACACCACTAACCTGATACCACACTGAGAGACCATCACTCACCCAGTACAGCGAGGATCAGACCACTAACACCACTAACATGATACCACACTGAGGGACCCCCACTCACTTAGTACAGTGAGGATCAGACCACTAACACCACTAACCTGATACCACACCCCGAGAGACCACCACTCACCCAGTACAGTGAGGATCAGACCACTAACACCACTAACCTGATACCACACTGAGAGACCACCACTCACCCAGTACAGTGAGGATCAGACCACTAACACCACTAACCTGATACCACACTGAGAGACCATCACTCACCCAGTACAGTGAGGATCAGACCACTAACACCACTAACCTGATACCACACCGAGACTACCACTCACCCAGTACAGTGAGGATCAGACCACTAACACCACTAACCTGATACCACACCGAGAGACCATCACTCACCCAGTACAGTGAGGATCAGACCACTAACACCACTAACCTGATACCACACCGAGACTACCACTCACCCAGTACAGTGAGGATCAGACCACTAACACCACTAACCTGATACCACACCGAGAGACCATCACTCACCCAGTACAGTGAGGATCAGACCACTAACACCACTAACCTGATACCACACAGAGAGACCATCACTCACCCAGTACAGTGAGGATCAGACCACTAACACCACTAACCTGATACCACACCGAGACTACCACTCACCCAGTACAGTGAGGATCAGACCACTAACACCACTAACCTGATACCACACTGAGAGACCACCACTCACCCAGTACAGTGAGGATCAGACCACTAACACCACTAACCTGATACCACACTGAGAGACCATCACTCACCCAGTACAGTGAGGATCAGACCACTAACACCACTAACCCTATACCACACTGAGAGACCATCACTCACCCAGTACAGTGAGGATCAGACCACTAACACCACTAACCTGATACCACACCGAGAGACCATCACCCACCCAGTACAGTGAAGATCAGACCACTAACACCACTAACCTGATACCACACCGAGAGACCATCACTCACCCAGTACAGTGAGGATCAGACCACTAACACCACTAACCTGATACCACACCGAGAGACCATCACTCACCCAGTACAGTGAGGATCAGACCACTAACACCACCAACCTGATACCACACCCCGAGAGACCATCACTCACCCAGTACAGTGAAGATCAGACCACTAACACCACTAACCTGATACCACACTGAGAGACCATCACCCACCCAGTACAGTGAGGATCAGACCACTAACACCACTAACCTGATACCACACCGAGAGACCATCACTCACCCAGTACAGTGAGGATCAGACCACTAACACCACTAACCTGATACCACACCGAGAGACCATCACTCACCCAGTACAGTGAGGATCAGACCACTAACACCACTAACCTGATACCACACCGAGAGACCATCACTCACCCAGTACAGTGAAGATCAGACCACTAACACCACTAACCTGATACCACACCGAGAGACCATCACTTACCCAGTACAGTGAGGATCAGACCACTAACACCACTAACCTGATACCACACTGAGAGACCATCACTCACCCAGTACAGTGAGGATCAGACCACTAACACCACTAACCTGATACCACACCCAGAGAGACCACCACTCACCCAGTACAGTGAGGATCAGACCACTAACACCACTAACCTGATACCACACTGAGAGACCATCACTCACCCAGTACAGTGAGGATCAGACCACTAACACCACTAACCTGATACCACACTGAGAGACCATCACCCACCCAGTACAGTGAGGATCAGACCACTAACACCACTAACCTGATACCACACTGAGAGACCATCACTCACCCAGCACAGTGAGGATCAGACCACTAACACCACTAACCTGATACCACACCGAGAGACCATCACTCACCCAGTACAGTGAGGATCAGACCACTAACACCACTAACCTGACACCACACTGAGACCCCCACTCACCCAGTACAGTGAGGATCAGACCACTAACACCACTAACCCGATACCACACTGAGAGACCATCACCCACCCAGTACAGTGAGGATCAGACCACTAACACCACTAACCTGATACCACACCGAGACTACCACTCACCCAGTACAGTGAGGATCAGACCACTAACACCACTAACCTGATACCACACCGAGAGACCATCACTCACCCAGTACAGTGAGGATCAGACCACTAACACCACTAACCTGATACCACACCGAGAGACCATCACTCACCCAGTACAGTGAGGATCAGACCACTAACACCGCTAACCTGATACCACACCGAGAGACCATCACTCACCCGGTACAGTGAGGATCAGACCACTAACACCACTTACCTGATACCACACCGAGAGACCGTCACCCACCCAGTACAGTGAGGATCAGACCACTAACACCACTAACCTGATACCACACCGAGGGACCATCACTCACCCAGTACAGAGAGGATCAGACCACTAACACCGCTAACCACACCGAGAGACCACCACTCACCCAGTACAGTGAGGATCAGACCACTAACACCACTAACCTGATACCACACCCCGAGAGACCATCACTCACCCAGTACAGTGAGGATTAGACCACTAACACCACTAACCTGATACCACACAGAGAGACCATCACCCACCCAGTACAGTGAGGATCAGACCACTAACACTGACCACAGTGGTGAAATAAGTCGGATATAGATTTTTTGGAAAAGCCATGGAATACATATTTGTGGCCGGAGTCTGGAGATGGATATGGTAATATGTATTGGCATGTATTATTTGTGCTGGTGTAGCAGCTCCGAGCATGTCGTGCTCAGTACGTGTGTGTAATGCTCGGAATTCTTTCCCTGTAGATTAGGATAACTCGGCACTAATCTGCGGTGTTTAATACAGGAGGGAATGAGTACAGTCCGGAGCAGAGTGTTGGGGGCAAAGCTGCAGATTACTGAAGCTTTCACTGCTTTAACTCCCCCAGCAGGCCCACCAGACCAGCCCAGGAGAACGAGGGGCTGTGGCAGTATGGGAATTATGTCCCAGTGGGAATATCTGACATGTTGTATATACGTATCCCCTGATATGTAAACATTTAGAACCTTGGGCATTAATATTACAACATCCATCAAGCCTGAAACCAGCAAACCCAGAAAACCTATATGAGAACTGTGGGGGCGTGGCTAACGAGTAGCTTGATTGACAACCCGCTCTCACTCACTCTGTTTACACCTCACACCAAACCCTCTCTCACTCACTCTGTACACACCTCACACCAAACCCGCTCTCCCTCACTCTGTACACACCTCACACCAAACCCTCTCTCCCTCACTCTGTACACACCTCACACCAAACCCTCTCTCCCTCACTCTGTTCACACCTCACACCAAACCCTCTCTCACTCACTCTGTACACACCTCACACCAAACCCTCTCTCACTCACTCTGTACACACCTCACACCAAACCCTCTCTCCCTCACTCTGTTCACACCTCACACCAAACCCTCTCTCACTCACTCTGTACACACCTCACACCAAACCCGCTCTCACTCACTCTGTACACACCTCACACCAAACCCTCTCTCCCTCACTCTGTACACACCTCACACCAAACCCTCTCTCCATCACTCTGTTTACACCTCACACCAAACCCTCTCTCCCTCACTCTGTACACACCTCACACCAAACCCTCTCTCACTCACTCTGTTTACACCTCACACCAAACCCGCTCTCCCTCACTCTGTTTACACCTCACACCAAACCCTCTCTCCCTCACTCTGTACACACCTCACACCACCCTCTATACACATCACAAACCAAACCTCTCTCCCTCACTCTGTACACACCTCACACCAAACCCTCTCTCCATCACTCTGTTTACACCTCACACCAAACCCTCTCTCCCTCACTCTGTACACACCTCACACCAAACCCTCTCTCCCTCACTCTGTTGGCACCTCACACCAAAACCTCTCTCTCCTCACTCTGTACACACCTCACACCAAACCCTCTCTCCCTCACTCTGTACACACCTCACACACCAAACCCTCTCTCCCTCACTCTGTACACACACACCTCACACCACCCGCTCTCTCTCTCTCTGTTTACACCTCACACCAAACCCTCTCTCCCTCACTCTGTACACACCTCACACCAAACCCTCTCTCCCTCACTCTGTACACACCTCACACCAAACCCTCTCTCCCTCACTCTGTACACACCACACACCAAACCCTCTCTCCCTCACTCTGTACACACCTCACACCAAACCCTCTCTCCCTCACTCTGTACACACCTCACACCAAACCCGCTCTTACTCACTCTGTACACACCTCACACCAAACCCACTCTCACTCACTCTGTACACACCTCACACCAAACCCCCTCTCACTCACTCTACACCTCACACCAAACCCGCTCTCCCTCACTCTGTACACACCTCACACCAAACCCGCTCTCCCTCACTCTGTACACCCCTCACACCAAACCCTCTCTCCCTCACTCTGTACACACCTCACACCAAACCCTCTCTCACTCACTCTGTACACACCTCACACCAAACCCTCTCTCACTCACTCTGTACACACCTCACACCAAACCCGCTCTTACTCACTCTGTACACCCCTCACACCAAACCCGCTCTTACTCACTCTGTACACACCTCACACCAAACCCGCTCTTACTCACTCTGTACACACCTCACACCAAACCCGCTCTCACTCACTCTGTACACACCTCACACCAAACCCTCTCTCACTCACTCTGTACACACCTCACACCAAACCCTCCCTCACTCACTCTGTACACACCTCACACACTGAATTATGGGGGGCTAACTGCATTAGCCCTGTAGCTCTGTAACTGTGTACACTGGTGTGATGGTAAGAGAATCTGCTGCGCTGGTCTCAGAACCCTGTGGTTCTGTACGGAGAGAAAGAGAGTGGGGCGAAAACTGAGCCCTGAGGAACACCACAGACACCAGCTGTGTTCTTTGGAAAATATATTTCATAGAAAGCCATAGCAAAAAAAAAGACAATATATAAAATATGAATATATTAATCTATAAAATAAGGAACCTAACTGCTTGTATTTACTCCACTGTCTTTTACACTGATAGACCGATCAAACGACACACTTCAAACATTGGTACAGGCCTTTGATGAGGTTTAGGCCTAAAGAGACTAGACGCTGGCTTTAGTCTGTAAATATGTAAATATAACGCAGTAATTAAAGTTCCGAATTATTTAAAGCTAAAGGTTTTACATTGTATGTGTCTGTAAAACACTGAGGCCAAACCAGTCACGCACTCGCGCATTCACTCACACATGCACTCACACACTCGCGCATTCACTCACACACTCACACATGCACTCACACACGCAGACGGGTGAACTTTTGCACACACTGGGACGGACTGAACTTGCACACACTGAACACTTTCCAGCTGTATTATTACAACTGCTTCCTCTTTAAAGCCTCATCGTCCCTCTCTGTATCTGTACCTCTCTCTCTCCGTCTCTCTCCCTCTCTGTATCTGTACCTCTCTCTCTCCGTCTCTCTCCCTCTCTGTATCTGTACCTCTCTCTCTCCGTCTCTCTCCCTCTCTGTATCTGTACCTCTCTCTCTCCGTCTCTCTCTATCTCTCTCTCTCCGTCTCTCCCTCTCTGTATCTGTACCTCTCTCTCTCCGTCTCTCCCTCTCTGTATCTGTACCTCTCTCTCTCCCTCTCTGTATCTGTACCTCTCTCTCTCCGTCTCTCCCTCTCTGTATCTGTACCTCTCTCTCTCCGTCTCTCCCTCTCTGTATCTGTACCTCTCTCTCTCCCTCTCTGTATCTGTACCTCTCTCTCTCTATCTCTCTCCCTCTCTGTATCTGTACCTCTCTCTCTCTATCTCTGTATCTGTACCTCTCTCTCTATCTCTCTCTATCTCTGTATCTGTCCCTCTCTCTCTATCTCTCTCTATCTCTGTATCTGTGCCTCCCTCTCTCTCTATCTCTCTCTATCTCTGTATCAGTACCTCTTTCTCTCCATCTCTCTGTCTCTCTCTGTATCTGTACCTCTCTCTCTCCGTCTCTCTCTCTCCCTCTCTTAATTGCACCTCTTTCTGTTTGTCTCTCTTAACAGCGCCTTTCTCTCTCTCTCTTTTTCTGTATCTGCACCTCTCTATCTGTCTCTCTCTTAATTGCACCTCTCTCTCTCCCTTTCTCTCTCTCCTTGTATATGTGTGTCTCTCTCTCTCTCTCTCTCTCTCTCTCTCTCTCTCTCTCTCTCTCTCTCTCTCTCTCTCTCTCTCTCTCTCTCTCTCTCTCTCTCCGTCTCTCCCTCTCTGTATCTGTACCTCTCTCTCTCCCTCTCTGTATCTGTACCTCTCTCTCTCTATCTCTCTCCCTCTCTGTATCTGTACCTCTCTCTCTCTATCTCTGTATCTGTACCTCTCTCTCTCTCTCTCTCTCTCTCTCTCTCTCTCTCTCTCTCTCTCTCTCTCTTGATTGGTTAGCATTGCTGCTGCTGAGAGCTGATTGGTTAGCATTGCTGCTGCTGAGAGCTGTTTGGTTAGCATTACTGCTGCTGAAAGCTGATTGGTTAGGCATTGCTGCTGCTGAGAGCTGATTGGTTAGCATTACTGCTGCTGAGAGCTGATTGGTTAGCATTACTGCTGCTGAGAGCTGATTGGTTAGCATTGCTGCTGCTGAGAGCTGATTGGTTAGCATTGCTGCTGCTGAGAGCTGATTGGTTAGCATTGCTGCTGCTGAGAGCTGATTGGTTAGCATTGCTGCTGCTGAGAGCTGATTGATTAGGATTATTGATTGAGTGGTGAGCTGATCAGCTTGTTGACTGAGTGAAGCGGTTCACAGAGGCTGTTGCTCTGCAGGTGTGTCCTGAGGAGCTCTGTCCAGGTGTGTGTGATGTGTGTTGTGATGCTGGACCTCTGCTCTGTCGCTCTTCTCCCTGTTTTACGTTCTCTGTGTGATCTCTGCAGGCGGTGCCGGCCGTGCTATGACACTGACACTGTGGACCCACCATGGACAGGACTAAGTCTGACGTTTTAATGATGAAGAGCCGGGGGGCTGGACTGATGGGCGGAGCCTGTCTGCAGAATGGTGGCTCCTCCCCCTGTGGGAGCCACACTTCCCTAAAGGTGGATCCAGAGGAGGAAAGTCTGGAGGAGGTTCTGTCTGAGCTGGAGGCGAGTTCTGGGCTGGTGGTGGAGCCTGAGCTGGACGCTGATGTAGGATTAGAGGAGAACAGCAGCAGCAGTGCGGCAGACTCCCAGAGCCCCGCCCCCACGGCCAGCTCTACAGGTGGGTCAGAATAATGGATGGGTGGTCAGAGGGATGGATAGATGGATCAACAAACACTAACTGTGTGTAGGACACGACAAACCTGGTGTGTCAACTGTGAATATGGAAGAAATCCATTGGGGAGGAGTCTGCTTTGTGGGTGGGGTCTATAGAGAAGTAGTATATTGTGGGAGGAGTCTGTACTGTGGGGAATGTCTATGGAGAAAGAATAATGTAGGAGGGGCTTGTATTGTGGGAGGAGTCTGTATTAGGGAAAGAATGTGCAGAGGAGGAGCCCGTACTGTGGGTTGGGTGTGTGGAGAAATAGTATGTACTGTGGGTGGAGCCTGTATCGTAGGTGGAATCTGTAGAGAGGGATTCTGTAATGTGGGAGGGGCTTAGAATGTGGGAGGAATATCTGAAGAAGGAATCCATTGGGGAGGAGTTTTAAGATGGAATCTGTTGAGGAGGAGTCTATATTGTAGGAGGAGTCAGCAAAAAGAGATTCTGTATTGTGGGAGTGGCCTGTATTACAGGACGAGTCTGTTAGGAAGTAGTGAGAATTATTACTGGAGTCTGAAAAAGGAATCGATTGGGGAGGAGTCTGTATTGTGGGAGGAGCCTGACAAAGGAATCCAAGGTAGCAGGAGTCGGTATTGTAGGAGGAGTCTGCAGAGAGGGATTCTGTATTGTGGGAGGGGCCTGTCTTGCGGGACGAGTAGTCAGTATTATTACAGAAGTATGACGAAAAACTCTATTGGGGAGGAGTCTGTATTGTGGGAGGAGTCTGAGGAAGAAATCTATTGGGGAGGAGTCTGGTGGAGGCAGGAGTCTGAGGAAGAAATCTACTGGGGAGGAGTCTGTATTGTGGGAGGAGTCTGAGGAAGAACTCTATTGGGGAGGAGTCTGTATTGTGGGAGGAGTCTGAGGAAGAAATCTATTGGGGAGGAGTCTGGTGGAGGCAGGAGTCTGAGGAAGAAATCTACTGGGGAGGAGTCTGTATTGTGGGAGGAGTCTGAGGAAGAAATCTACTGGGGAGGAGTCTGTATTGTGGGAGGAGTCTGAGGAAGAAATCTACTGGGGAGGAGTCTGTATTGTGGGAGGAGTCTGAGGAAGAACTCTATTGGGGAGGAGTCTGGTGGAGACAGGAGTTTGATATGGGCCAATTTTAGGAAAGTGCGGTTTTCCTGAAGGAGGTTTGGGTTTCTTGGGCGGTGCTGTGCTGAAAAGCTTTGAAGGTGGACCCTGAGGTGGAGGAGGTTAAGAACCCCTGCGTAATGGATCACTGGACATCTCCACCGCGTGTTCAGGCGTGCTATCTGGTGGGGTGTTAGCTTCCAGTACTCGTTAGCTACGTTAGCCTTGTCGCTACAGGGCCCAAACTACCGAGGAAAACTTCAGACCCCGAACACGCCTTGACCGATGGACTATATTTGGGGTGAGAGGGTGGGGGGGCAGCGTTCCTGTGTGGGTGGGTGGTGTTCTGTGGGTAATTCCCCTTTGATCCACATTCAGAACCCTCACGCCGCTGCTGTTTGTGGAAAAGGGAACATGCACAGACTAGAGCGAGGCTGTCTCTGCTAATGAGTGATTGACAGGCTCGTAACCTGTAATTACAGGCGGTTCTGTTCATTAGGGCTCCGGTTTCAGTCCTGCAGCATGCCCTGGCCTTGCTCTGAATCGTTTCTGGTTGGTAGCTCATGTTTGATGAAGTGGTGCTGTATCTCTTACTCAGCTGATTGTTGTTGTTAGTATTTTTATACATTGTGACATACGATAAAACACATCAGCAGTACTTTTCCCGTGACTGACGTGATTATGGCTGTGTTGCATGTTAGCGTTTTTAGCTTTGACCAAGAAAATGTGCTTACTTTATTATTATTATTATTATTATTATTATTATTATTATTATTATTATTATTGTTTTGTTATTATTATTATTATTATTATTATTATTATTATTATTATTATTATTATTGTTGTTATTATTATTGTTATTGTTATTGTTATTATTATTATTATTATTATTATTATTATTATTGTTTTGTTGTTGTTATTATTATTATTATTATTATTATTATTGTTATTATTATTATTATTATTATTATTATTATTATTGTTTTGTTGTTGTTGTTATTATTATTATTGTTATTATTATTATTATTGTTGTTATTATTATTATTATTATTATTATTATTTAGTCCCATTAAGCGTCTCAGAGGCGTTTTTGAGTCAGCCTTCAGTTTGAGCTGTCAGTCCAGCCGAGTGAGGGATGAGCAGCGACGCAGCGAGCATAAATAGCCCGGAGCCTGGTGTGAAAGGGGCTAACGGTTCTCTGAAACAGCTCGGTTGTTAGCGCTGAAACCTGAGACTGTCAAGTGTTAGCAGATGACAGACTGCCGGAGCCTAATGGGGAGGAGTCTATGGAGGAGGAGTCGTTTAGGAGGAGCTTGTATTGTGGGAGGAGTCTGTATTATGGAAAGAATGTGCAGCCTGTATTGTGGGTGGGGTTTTGTGGGAAAATAGTATGTTTGGTGGGAGGAGTCTGTATCGTGGGAGGAGGCTGCAGAGAGGGATTCTGTAATGTGGGAGGAGTTTGTGAAGAAGTAGTCTGTGATGGAAGGAATTACATTGGGGAGGAGTCTGTATTGCAGGAGGAGATTTCAAAGAGGGATTCTGTAATGTGGGTGGTGCCTGTATTGGGGGAGGAGTCTGTGATGAAGGAATCCCTTGGGGAGGAGCCTGTATTCTGGGAGGAGTCAGGGGGAGGAATCTATTTGGGATGAGTCTGTGTTGTGGGAGGAGTCTGAGGAAGGAATCCATTGGGGAGGAGTCAGGGGGAGGAATTTATTTGGGAGGAGCCTGTATTCCCGGGAGGAGTCTGAGGAAGGAATCCATTGGGGAGGAGTCAGGGATGCTGGGGCCATGAGGTGGGGGTGTGGTTGGAGGTTGTATGGGGTTGAGGAGTATAATGAGGAGGTGGGTGTTAGAGGGGTACTGTATTGTTGACTGATGCTTGATGTAGATTACCAGTTTCCAGTCACGTCACGTCTAGCACAGGAACCTTCTAGTGCACATTCTGAGTCATCTCAAGAGCCACTGGGTTTCATAAGGTCTGATTGGTTGTAGGACGTTGTTAATTTGACGTGCGCTAAAACTCCATCTTAATTAAAGATTAAATCAGCGTCAGGTCTGACCTGCTGCCACACCAACACTCCGTATATCGATTTACCATCAAACCATCACTTTAGGTATCAATCAGTAACCTACAGTTATACAGTAAAGCACCATACTGAGTCATACTGAGTGAGTTGGTTGGATGGTTGGTTGATTGATTGTTTGGGTGGTTGGTTGGTTGGTTGGTTGGTTGATTGGTTGATTTATTGTTTGGGTGGTTGGTTGGTTGGTTGGTTGATTGATTGTTTAGGTGGTTGGTTGGTTGATTGATTGATTGGTTGGTTGGTTGGTTTATTGGTTGATTTATTGTTTGGGTGGTTGGGTGGTTGGTTGGTTGGTTGGTTGGTTGATTTATTGTTTGGTTGGTTGGTTGGTTGATTGGTTGATTGATTGTTTAGGTGGTTGGTTGGTTGATTGATTGATTGATTGATTGATTGGTTGGTTGGTTGGTTTATTGGTTGATTTATTGTTTGGGTGGTTGGTTGGTTGGTTGGTTGGTTGATTGATTGTTTAGGTGGTCGGTTGGTTGATTGATTGATTGGTTGGTTGGTTGGTTGGTTTATTGGTTGATTTATTGTTTAGGTGGTTGGTTGATTGATTGATTGGTTGGTTGGTTGATTGATTGATTTATTGGTTGGTTGGTTGGTTGGGTGGTTGGTTGGTTGATTGATTGGGTGGTTGGTTGTTTGATTGATTGATTGGTTGGTTGGTTGGTTATGTGGTAGTCGTATTCGCTACCCCGTGCTCAAAGAATCAACTCGATCAGTCAGCCTTAGGAATGTAGAAAAACACTCTTTAATCCTGCAGTGAATTAACGCCGGCGGAAGGTTTCAGAACTGCGTCTGACAAGAACCTTGCCGTACGGTGTCATGGTTACATTTTATATACCACGGATACATGATGACCGTGTGCTACGTGACTTTCACACATTGACCAGGCTGGCCTTTGATGTCCATTTGCCCAAAACGCGCTGCTTTCCGTAGCTTTTGATGTCCTGTGTTGATTGCTGATCTTCTGAGCCCCCTGTGATGAGGCTAGTGTGAAGTTGATAGAACCCGTTGTTTCCCAGTAACAAAGTCACCATTTGTCTGCTCCTATTCCCCAAATGGTACCATATGCAAGAACATGTGGTAAAACAAAACTAATGAAATAGAAAATATAAACCAGAAAAAATTCCCCCACATTCCTACCTTTTTTTTTTTTTAACCTACATGTCATTAATGTTGTTCAGAAAACAGGAAATAATCTAGTATGGATCTCATCACAGTAATTGACATCTGACTGTTGTACTTTCATGCATTGCGTACCAGAATTACCCACAACATTTCCAACCCACTGGTGAATCAAAGCCCTTGCACATGCCAATGATATTGTACAACAATAAAGCCCGATTCCTAGCATTACTGTTACTGGTATCAAAATTTTAGCCATTGTTGCCCCCCATATTCCAAATCTGTTTGATCCAAAGCATTAATGAAATCATTGATATCCTGCCATCCTGATGGTGCTCCTACATCCATAGGTGTGAACCACCATAAGGATCTACGCCGCCACCCATTCTTCCTTTTCTCCGCTGCATGTATGGTACCAATCCGGACCACACATATACAAATGTAGACCGTCGGCGTCATTGTCAACCACTCAGATCAGGTGTGCAAATAAATCCAGGAATCCCTTTCAGCTACTCGAACAGCAGTTGGTGTGACTTGCAGAACCTGCCAAGGCCCCAACCATCGAGGTGATTTCCACGACTTCCTCCTGAAGTCCTTCACCACGATCCAATCCCCGACCTGTATGGCGTGTATAGAGTTTGACGGCACTGGAAGCGCTGCTCGCACCTGTGTACGAGTAGTAACAAGAGAACTGTGTAAACCCTTCATGTATTTAATCATACTGTCACTTGTTGTAATGTTTTTCAGTGTCCTTCAGTCTGTATGGTAGCGTTTATGTAATTCTCATAGGTTACCCTGCAAGGACTTCAAATGGTGAGAGTCCCGTTTGTCTATTAGCTCGACCCCCTGATGTTCATTAGCACTAATGGTAAGGCATGCACCCAATTTAGGCCTTGTCCAGACTTACTTTAGCCAATTTTTTGTTTTACTGTTTGATTTAACCTCTCCACTGCTCCAGAGGACTGTGGATGATACGCACAATGCGTCTTTACATCAAACTTCAGTGCGTCAGATAAACGTGTAATGATCTTATTCACAAAATGTGTGCCGTTATCCAAAGATAACTTGTGCGGAATACCCTACCGTGGAAGACTTCTCTCAATAGACACTTAGCCACTGTAACTGTGTCCTGACGCCTGCAAGGGAAAACCTCTGGGTATTTTGAAAACAAATCAACAATCACAATACAATATTTAAATTGTTGTCGAGGAGTTAGTTCGATGAAATCCATCATCAGATGCTCAAACGGACCACTGGGCGGTTGATGTGCACTAACTGAGGGTGTAATACCCCTGCTAATGTTCATTTGAATACATACTATACACCTTTCACAGTATGCTTTAGCATATTGTGAAAATCTAGGTACATACCAGTATTTGTTAACCAAATCTGTCATAGCCAATTTGGATGCATGTTCCACTGAATGCGTGATTTTTCAAGAAATGGAAATGCTGATTTAGGAATCGTGGATCTGTTTTGGTCTTCCAACCAAATCCCAGTTTTGGGTTCCCTCTTGCACTGTGCATGCCAAACTCCCAGTTCTGCCTCTGTGATAGACTGCTGCAACACAATTACATCATTATTTGTTGATGAAGATATGTCAGACGCCGAGTCTGAAATATCTTCGTCATCATCCACATTGTCATTTTTCTTCGCCCACTGCTGCAGTCTTGTGGCAACCATCTTAAGTACTACTGTGTTCCCGGATATAGCTGTTTGTTTAGCCATCTGATCTGCGTAAGAATTTCGAGTAGAAGATCATCAACATATTTCAATAGGTACTTCCCCTAGGTGCGACAAACCCCTTCAAATTATGATGTAATTCCCGTGAAAATATATTAAGTGAGTCAGTGTAAGATAAATGCAAACCAATATTGACTCTGGGCCTCCATGGGTATACTGAAAAACGCATTTGCCAAGTCAACTACTGAAAAATATGTTGCACTTGGTGGAATTTCGGACAAAATAGTTGCAGGATTAGGTACAATCGGAGTAGCGGGGTATACTGCTTAATTTACCGCTCTCAGATCTTGTACCACTTTTCTTTAAAAACCGCTAATAAAGGGCTATTCACCGGTGAATATATTTTTCCAAAAGGGAATTTATAATTTTAGATAACCCTTCTTCTGCCTCCTTGGACATAGGGTATTCAGTACACCTATGTTGGTACCTTTTTAACTATT